>JASDQU010300852.1:0-13931 GCA_032191745.1 Picea mariana
CATACCGTTACCCATCAAAAAAACTTGGGTCCATTACCCAAACCTGGGGTCTCCAACTTCTCATGTCCATAACTCTCTAACTACGAGGAATTATGTGGCGTTCCACATACCACTGGAAATGACATGACAAACACTATCCATATAGGATATTTTTCTTGACAAATTCACTTTCCTTCATCTCATTATTCCACAGTTAATCATGGGTTCTCTTACTCCACAAAGCGTCTTCCCGTGAGGGCTTTCACCATAAGGGGACCACTTTGGAGTTCATCCATATTTACTTCTTATCAACCATGATTAACGGTAATTAAACTTCTTAGATCTTTTCTTATTTTCAGTACCGTTGAATGAAATCTTTCAAATTTTGAATCTAGGATTGCCGAAATACGGCCTTATTAATAAACAGGTAACAGATAAATGTTGTGTGTATCTCTGAAATATTTTTTGCATTAAATGTAATTGATTACAGGTCAGTTGCGTTAGTGTTTTTATCATAAAATGAGTTTAAGGCAAATTCAAAATCTGTGTTTCCAAACCTATGCTTGTTTTATCCTTCAAAGGTAATTCGCATTTGGCCAAGCTCATACGCTTCTTCTTTGTGACAGTTTTCCCTTCTAACATAAAGCTATGGTGCCAAAGAAAGCACCGAAGAAGAGTGAAGATACAAAGGAGATGCATAACCCAGAAGGAGATATCATATTCGAAACTACACCGCACGCCATTGACTCAATTAAATCCTGGACACAAATCTATGAATTCATGGATTATGAAAGAAAAAATTCTCATGTTGATTCTAAGAATCACTTTCAAGATATAGCATAATCAGAGCTTCATAATATCACAGCATGCCCTCAGCTGATGGCATACAACAACATGATCAATTGGGCCTTGAAGAAGGTTGATATCCTGACAAGAAGCATTTTAAATGATCAAGGGGTCGTTGTCGGCTCGTTCAGGCCAGAGCATATACAAGTAATGTACAAACTCTCACCAAATCCTAATCACATTTATAATGACGAGTTTTTAGCTGAATTTGAAAGGAAGGAGTGTATTGAGGCAGAATGAACTTATCCTGATTTAATCAAAGAATGGTGGAGATGTCCATTGAAATTTAGGGCTGATAACCATGGAGTTTATGCCACAGCATATTTGAATGATTCCATGGTCTATGTAGACATTTTGGAAAAAAGAATCCCTGCCATTTTCCTGTAGAATGGGTGCCCTTTTTAGAAGAAGCATCAGAAGGATACACTTTTAACTAGAGCAAGATTTTGTAAGATAACCTAGCCCAAGAAGTTTCAAATTACAGAATTGCAAGATCTAAAGGTCAGCTAGTGGCATTTTACATGTCATCATACATTATGGACACAATCTGCTTTGTGACTCTATTTCCCCTGATCAATTGGAGTTGGAATATAACTTGCCCCGAACCCATTCACGAGTATCACTTTGTGCTATGGGAAGAAAATGCTAGGAATTCATTTTATGAAATTTGTCATTTCATAGTAATTCCAATGCACAAAATGTTTTATGGTTGTGAACCCCCTCGCATTTCTGAGACAGTCTCATAAAACCTCAAAGAAATAGCCAACTAGTTCATTGATGAAAACTTCTTTTACATTAGGGTTTATGGGTGCTCATTCCCCCCTCATGCGCTTCCAAAATTCCTATCGGAAAGATTGGTATTGAGGGAGGTAGCACATCAAATAGTGAAAAGTGGTATTGGAATAGAGCTAAAGGCAGCTCAAAAGAAGTCATGGCCAATCTTCCCTATGTATGTCGGGAAATTTTCATTACTAAACCTAGGTCATTCTAAAGTGGAAGCTGAAGCACTAGAAGAAATAAAAATGGTAGATATTGAGCACATAAAGCATGACCCTTATCAATTAGTAAACATACATTTGATGCATTGCAATATGAAATCTTATGAACACGAAAAGTCTGTTTATGATGATATATTCAAAGAGGTTAAAACCTATGAGGAGGTATTGAATAGGGTACAGACCTTATCACCTGATTCACAGATTGGTTTCATGTCATTCCAAAGTCATAGGTGATTTTTTTTGCCAAAGAGTTTGCAGGGTGAATCCACGACCCCACCTCTAGAGAAAGAAGGGCCTCCACTAGGTTTTGAAATAGATGTACAGAATAAAGAAAATAAAAAAGGAAAAATGAAGGAGATTGAAATACCTTCACAAGAAACATAAGTTCCTTAGACAGAAAAATCAGAGGCAGGGAAAGGAAAGGAGTTAAAAACATCCCCATAAATCCCTGAAGATGTTCCCAAAAAAGTAGGAGGAACAACATCGACAGAACTTGGAAGTCCCATTACTTCTTTGACTCCATTGCAGTCTACCTATGGAAACCCCCAAGAGGGAGCTCTATACGTTAGTGATCTTGAGCCTATTTCTAGGGATGAGATTCCTTCATCCGATTATTTTTTTAGTAAAAAGAGAAAGGCTTTCCTAAAATAGGAAATGCATCCAAGAGGAGATATGATGATTAAAAAGAACAAGATCATTATAGATGGACAAAAACTTAAAGAGGGAGAATTCGCCACAGAAATAGCAGGCACAATGGGAGACTTAGCATCGGCAAATTTATACTCTGTGGGTAGTTTGACAACTATGTTGGACTAGAAAGATCAGATGATAGCTCATCTAAAAAGTAAATTAAAGGAGACTGAAAGAAGTATCAGTCGGGAGATAAACAAGGGTCTAGAACGAGCCCAATTCAATGACATTAAAGAGATTCAAAAACTGAAAGCAAGCTTAGATGAAGCAAACCTGAAAATATAGGTCGTTCAAGCACAGGTCCTACAGCAAGAAGAAATGAATAAATAGTTACAAAATAAGATTAATTTCATTCAAAATCAAGTGGTAGAGCTTGAAATCCTCCAAGCCTAGGTGTTATAAATACATACAAAGATAGAAAAAGAGCAACAATGAGTGTTTTTTAAGCTGGAATTTATTCAAAATTACTTTTAGGAAACAAGTAAATCCTTGGAGAGAATTCTCCTTAAAGAGAGAGAAGTGAAAGTAGCCAGAACAACTTTTCAAAAAGCAGTGGCTCTTTCCACAAAAGAGGAGGTCGTAGAGACTCAAAAGTTATATGTTTCAGAGCAGATTAAAGGTGATATAATTCTCAAGGTATGAGAGGAAAACCTTGTAGAAAACAAGAAAATAACCAGAGAGGTTAATGATGATTGTCAAGGAATTTTCGACCTTTTAGATAAAGCTTCTCTGAACATTGGAAGAAACAACTGTCCAGGGTTGTTAGGAGAAATTAACATTGTTAAGCATCAATTAAGACTCAAGGAGGATCTGGAAGAAATTTAGGTAGAGATCCCACAAATAAAGGTAATCAATGTCACTCAAATTGACAAGTGGATAGTGATGCTGAACTTAAAGTTACAAACTATTAAATTCACAAGAAAGATAATCAAAGACCGCCTTCCTGAACTACAAAGAAATTTCTTCCTATTTGAGGTAAACGATATTCCAGAAGCTCCCAGAGTTTTGGTATAGTTCCTAGGAAAATGCATTCGTTGTCTTAAAACAGAAGAATCAAGTTCATCAACGCAGACATGAAATACAATTATGGATATTTCCATCATTAAAATAATAAAACATTTAAAATACAAATGTAAATGGTTCGACATTGCTCATTCATGTAACTGTTAGTTAATCACCAACGAGAAAAATGTTTGGGTGATCATGTATAAATATAATTTCACAAGATTGAGAAAAGGCTTTTTTTTTGGGAGCCGATTGTATTAGAAATTTCCTATTTACAATGATATAGATAATACAGAAGAGATTCTAAATTCTGTCAACTTGAAGCTATGTATTCCTTACTTTGTTTTAAATCTCTTTCAACATCTTTTCTTTCCATGTCTTTCTAATGAATGATCAGCTATATTTTAATTCAAAATTCTATTGTTGTTTGAATTTATTTGATTATCTAATCATTTACAGCTTTTCCTTTGTGATTGCTAGCAACAGTTTCAAGACCTATAGGTCATTTGGATGGTTATATTGTATACTTCATTAGAAATTTCATTTTTCTCTCCTCCTTCTGTTATGATATGAGATTCTTTCATGATTAAAGCCTCATATTTTCAGCAGCGTTATTTTTTTTATTATTTTACTATTCTCAAATTGTTTCAAGTACAGGAAACGACCTTTACTGTGATTATGTTATTATCTTGAGTTCCAAAATTCATTTTCTATTTCATCCCACAAAACTGAAGCAACCAATTTTAAAACTTATTTATAATTCAATAAAATTTTACTCTTCATGATTGTCCCAAGTAATAGACAGCCTAACATAGAACATGGCCTACAAGATCAAACTAGCATCGCTTTAAACTTATTCAATACTATCCTGCAAACAACAACTACCCGAGTCTAATTAGAATGTTCATGGGCAATTATTGAGAGAGAAATCGGCATCCAAGAACAATGGGAAGCTAAACAGAGACAGTTGAGAAACCAACTCTGATATGCCCTTCACTTTTGATTCTTACTCCTCAATTCTCTTTATCTTTTCGGATGCCTTGATGGTATAATTTAGAGCCTTAAAGTATAAACTCAGTAACAACATATTTTTGGCGCCGTTGTCGGGGAATGAAGAAACGAAACTTTTCCTTGGGAAGAATGACACTGACACTTTCTTTCTTTGATAGTGAACAAAGATAGAAAAACCTTCTAAGGCTACCTTCATTTTTCACTTGGCGACTCCACGATAATTAAAATGGCTATTAGCCAAAAGAACACCAAAAAGAACCTAGACGACAAGCAGCCCTTGCCAGTCTCGGATCTGGAAAAGATTTTAAAATCACGAAGATCCCTTAGACAAATCATTTCACCCATACATACTATTTGTCAGCCTGATTTAATGCAATTGAAAGTTAAGGAAACACTTGAGAGATCCGTCTCACTTCCCCTTTCAAATGATACTTTCTCTTTTCCTGAAATATATATCCCAAACTTCTGTGAGCCTTCTCCTTACACACTTTGAGTTTCAGCCTCAAATCCATTAAAGGCTACACACAGAGGCACAGGAGTTGGGAGCGGTGCCCCAAGAGGACTAGCAGGCGGCCAAGCACCGATTCCTGGAATCTTCACTGAGGTAGATTCAAGATATGCCCCCCTTTTCCTCCCAGTTCCCCTACAAGACCTTCCCAAAAATTATATGAAAATCCTTCCCGAATTTACAGGGGAAGGAGATTTAACCGCTCAAGAACACATAAATTTCTTTGACCAATTTTTCGACATCCTTGGAATTGAACATGAAGATGTCTATTCTAGACTCCTTGTTCAGACTTTCGAAGGAGAGGTGAGAACCCGATTCCGAGCCTTAGCAGCAGGATCTCTAAGATCTTATGAAGAACTTGAAAATGCTTTTATCAGAAAATGGGGGGAAAGGAGAGACCACCTCTATTACCTCACTGAATTTAAATCCCTTAGAAAGAAAAACTCAAAATCAGTTCTTGAGTTCACGCAAATTTTTAACAAGTTATATAATAAAATCTTGGTCAAGGTCAAACCTTCTCAACCCGCTGCAAAGGTGACTTTTTTTGGAGCCTTTGATCCTGATTTCGCTCTATTATTGAAAGAAAGGAGATCAGTAGATCTCAAGAAAATGCAAGATGATGCTTTAGAAATCGAATCAAACATGATGGCATTAGGGAAATTAAAAGCAAAAATAGAAATCGGGAACAAAGAAAATAGGAAATTCAAAGAACAAGGTGGACCCTCAGGATCAGGGAAATCCTCGGGAGATAAAATAGATGAGATGGCTAGGGTAATTAGAGAACTTTCAAATAAGATCTCAAAAATGGAACTAGATAAATCTAAAAGGGATAATTTTCCTAAGAAATATTTTAGAAGGAATCTCGATCCTTAGGCCCCACAGAAAAAAATTAAGAATGAGGATCAAAAAATCCCAACCCCCTTCATAAATGAAAACTTTAATGGAGAAGAAGACCTAGAATATTTTGAAGAGTTAGATGAGGATATAAATAATCTTGGCGACGATAGAAAATCACCCTATTTATCAAGACAAGATTACGAAAAATTCTTAAATAAAGAAATTAGATCGGAAGATGATGTTACCAATGATACTTTTGAATATTTGACCTATCAGGGTATCGCGGATGATATTATAGCCGAACTACATGAGAAGTACAATTTACGACCTAGGAACAAGACTCTTCCAACCACCCCAAAAAAAAAGATCTTTCCTAGAGGCGAAACTGATGAAGTAGCTCCAAAGGTTGCTCACAAACATACTGCAAAAAAAAAACCTGATGACACGCAAACTGTCAAACCAAAGTCAGTAGAAACACCCGCCATAAAAACATAGGTTTATGTGAGTGAAACTAAATTCGCACCACAAAGAAAAGCTGAAAAGAAAGGAATGGAGGCCCCAAACATAGAGTGTGACAAGGCTCTAGGAAATTTTAATCTGGAAAATGAAATAAACAAAATCAAAATCCCTATACCACTTGTTGAATTGGCTAAAAATCCCATATACAGAAAACAAATTGCCAAGATGATTATCTTTTCGGAAGACGAAAGCTAGGTCGATGTCATCAAATTAGAAGATGGCAAGTCGAACATAGTGTTTGGTCCGCATTTTGAAGGTGCGAGAGACACTATTGCCCCCTTCTATATCACGTTAACCTTGTTCGACCACCTACTCCATAACTGCATGTTAGATTCTGGAGAATCCCACAATGTGATGCCTAAAGCCATTATGGATAAATTAGGTCTCGAAATTACTAGGCCTTATGGAGATTTATGTTCATTTGATTAAAAAAAGTCAAATGCATAGGAATGATTAAAGACCTGGTGGTAAGTCCGGCACAAATACCCACAAAAAGAATTCTTATGGATGTGGTGGTCGTCGATATCCATCCAAAATATGGTATGTTGTTATCTAGGTCATGGGGTGCCAAGCTTGGAGGATCTTTCCAACTTGACATGATGTATGCTACGATTCCATTTTTTGGGGGACAGTACATGCGCTTATATAGAAAAACTAGATTGGCTTTCACAGTAGGTGATCCACATAACCCAAATAGCCACCCTGCATATATTGTTGATCAAGATTTAGGTAGTTGTATCTTATCCATTGATGACGATATTGATGTAGGTATAGACGCAAATTGTATAGAAGAAAAAACAGAATAAAAAAAAAAAAGACATATATAGTACTAGTGTATGGAAAATGTTTTTTGACGGTGCTTCATCCTACTTAGGATCTGGAGCAGGGGCACTCCTTGTGGCTCCTGATGATCAATTTGTAATCCCCTTTTCCTATAGGCTACAATGGAATGTGGACTGCACAAATAATGTATGCGAGTATGGAGCTTTAGTGTTAGGGTTAGAAGTCGCTAGGAGAATGAAAATAAAAAACCTCGAAGTCTTTGGTGATGCCAAGCTAATTATAAAATAGGTAAACCAACAGTACCAAGCCAAACATCTTAGGTTGAGGTCCTACAAGAATTGTGTCTAGGATCTGATCGAAAATTTCTTCTCCTCTGTGAAGGTTCATTTCGTTCCAAGGATTGAAAACCAACAGGCTGATGCGTTATCCAAAGCAGCCTCAACTTTCACACCTCCCACCGCGTTTAAACTTAAGTATCACATACAAATGAGGCACCGAACTTCTATACCGAATAACATACAACATTGGAAAGTCTTTGAGGATGATGAACAACTTCACAAATTTTTAGAATCAATAGATGAGTTTACTGAGACGCATACCGATCAAGAAAATCAAAATGATCTTATTTGGATCATGCAGGAAGGGGAGGATCCTCAAGAGTTCCACGATAAAATCGTGAATCACCAAATGCTCATTTTTAAAAATAACCAGATCCCCAAGGGCCTGATTCCCTTGGAAAGATTATTCAATCAAGATGATATCCCTTCAAAATCCACTCTACAACCTCAACCTGAAGAGGTTGAGGACTGTGATATAGGTACTAAAGAAAACCCTTGGATGGTGAAACTATCCAAATTTATGTCCCCAGAAATCAAAAATAAATATGCAAAGTTGCTTAGAAAGTACAAGGACATTTTCTCTTGGTCATATGGAGAGCTGAGAACCTATGACACCTCTGTGATTGAACATAAGATACCCCTGAAGCCTGGTGTCAAACCTTTTAGACAAAAAATCAGACAAATCAATCCTATTTTATTGCCCATGATCGAAAGGGAAGTCAAAAATCTCATGGATGTGAAAATAATTATACCACTGATATACTTCGATTGGGTAGCAAACCTGGTCCCAGTTAGAAAGAAAAATGGGGAAATTAGACTGTGTGTCGATTTCATAAATCTAAATAAGTCATCTCTCAAAGATAATTACCCCCTACCCAAAATGGCTCATATTTTAGAAAAATTAGTTGGGGCAAATAGGATGTCGATGATCGATGGCTTTTCCGGGTACAACCAAATTGCTGTCAGTGAACACGATAAAGAAAAAACAACCTTCACCACCCCTTGGGGTACATTTATGTATGACAAGATGCCTTTTGGTTTAATGAATGCAGGTGCTACTTTTCAACGTGCTATGGATATCGCTTTCATTGGCGAAAGGGACAAATTTGTGGTTATCTATCTTGATGATCTAACCATTCTTTCTAAATCTAGTGAATATCAAATGATACATCTCAAGTAGACATTTGAGAAATGTCGCAGGTTTGGTTTGTCTTTAAACCCCAAAAAGTCTCACTTTTCTATGCAATAAGGTAAACTCTTGGGCCATATTGTGTCTCAAGATGGAATTAGAATTGACCCTAAAAGAGTTGAAGCTATAGACACAATAAATATCCCTAGGAATGCAAAAGAGATTCAGTTATTCTTAGGAAAAATAATTTTTTTGAGGAGATTTATTCCAAACTTTGCTGAAATCGTGAAATTGATCGCAGATATGCTAAAGAAAAACAACGAAGTGAAATGGACAGCAGAAGCCAAATCATTGTTTGCACGCATAAATAAGGTTATAAGCGAGGCACCTGTACTAGAAATCCCTAATTATCTAAAGGATTTTCTTATTTTCTCATTCACCTCTGAACACACACTTGCCGCGGTACTCCTCCAGAAGAATGAATAAGGTTTCGAGCAACTGATAGCCTTTTTTAGCAAAAGTCTTAGAGACGCAGAACTTAGATATAATATAATGGAAAAACAAGCATATGCTATGGTTAAGGCATTAAAGGCTTTCAAAACCTATGTGTTTCATTCTAAGGTAATTGCATACGTACCCACTAGCTCTGTAAAAGATATTTTGGTTCAGTCCGACAGTGATGGAAAAAGAGGACGGTGGCTTGCCAAAATTCAAGAATTTGACTTGGAGATAAAACCAACGAAACTAGTAAAGGGGCAAGGTTTAGCTAAACTCTTAGCTGAATCAAATTTCAGATCTCTCAGAATAAATGGCTTACAGGGAGGTGAAGAGTATGTGGACATGAATGAACTTGATGAACAAATAACTGAAATCAAAATCGAAAAGAGGTTTGCTTCATCAAATTGGTACAAAGACATAGTGTCCTACTTGTTGACCTTGTAGTGCCCGAGTGACTTACCCCCATCTAAAGCAAGAACATTGAAGCTGCATGCGATCAAGTACTGTATATCTGAAAGAAAATTCTATTGGAAAGACCCACTTGGCTTCCTGTTGGTTTGTTTGGTTGAATAAAAAATAGAGAAGGTCATAAGCCAATTTCATGAAGGTGTGTGTGGAGGACATCACGCCTGGAGGGCAATGGCTTATAAGATCCTGAGGGCAGGATATTATTGTCCCAAACTTTTCTCAGACGTCAACGCTAAGGTTCGAGCTTGCAACCCTTGCCAATTTTTCGCAAGAAAACATAAACTCCCAGTAATGCCATTGGTTTCGATCAAAATGGAAGCTCCTTTTCAACAATGGGGATTAGATTTCATAGGTGAAATTAATCCTCATTCTATCGCTCAACATATATGGATCCTAACTGCTACATATTACTTCACCAAATGGGTGGAAGCTATTCCAACTAGAAGGGCTACAGATTCGGTGGTAATATATTTCCTAGAAGAGAACATTTTGTCTAGATTCGACTGCCCCCGAAAGGTAGTCACAGATAACGCACAGGCTTTTAAATATATGGCTATGGTCAGTTTTTGCCAAAAGTATAACATTGTACTCGGTCATTCCATGGCATATTTTCCCCAGGGAAATGGCCTGGCCGAGTCTTCAAACAAGAGCCTAATCAATATAATTAAGAAAGTGTTGAGAGAAAACAAGAAATCCTGGCATGTGCATTTGAAATACGCCTTGTGGGAAAATCATAAAGGCACGAAAAAGTCTATCGACACTTCTCCTTTCCAAATGGTGTACGGGACAGATGTAGTATTACCTATAAATCTAGTGCTTCCCATAATGAAACTTTGGCAAGATGAGAAGGAAGAAGCAAATCATGTCATAAGAAGAATAAACCAGTTGATTGAAGTCCAACAGCACAAGGCCGAAGTGGACAAAAGGCTGCAGAAATACCAGGATGACATGAAAGCGCTATTCGATCGTAAGGCCAAAGACAAGGATTTTCTCCCTGGAGATTTGGTTTTAAAATGGGATGCTAAGAAGGAAGACTCGGTGAAACATGGTAAATTTGATCACATCTAGTACAGATCGTTCAAGGTTGCATCTCCTGAAGGAAAAAAATTGTTTTTGTTAGAAAATTTGGACAGTAAAATCCTCAACGCCCCTATCAACGGGTGTTATTTAAAACACTATATGGAATAATTGGTTTCCAGAATTCCCACTATATATACCGGTTTGTTTATTCTTTTTATTTCATAATTTTCTTTGGCAAGTCTACTTTTGTTTAAAAAAAATAAAAAAAAATAGGTTAATGTTTTTTCTAGAAGTAAGGGTACGAAATTTTCAATGTATTCGATTCTTTTAAAAGCCCTGATACTCTTCATATTGTTCCCTTACAGGATCCTGGCTTGCAGCCCAAACAAGCAAAAGCCGAGAAACAGATAGTCATATATCGAAAGATAAATTCGCCGAAAATAGGTGATAGAAAATATTTTTCGTTATTTCAAAAGAAAACAAAAATGGTAAGGTGAAGGTATGAATTCTAGAGAAGTCTATTTTTCAAACAAAGGTTTTTAAAGTGCGGTGATTGTCTCGTAAGTGTGATATGTTACTAAAAGAATGATTTCTTACTCTAGACCCTAAGATTTTCACCTAGATCAAGATAAGAGGTAATCAAAATGAGCAGAGAGAGTAAAGCGTCTCTGAGAAAGAGTTCCAAGAGTTGGGTTTAATCCATGAACCTTGTTTTTCAATTTCTAGGTATTTCTCCATCACCCCTTTCTACCCTCGATTTTGCCTTCTTAAAAAATCAAGCATCTTTCTGGGTTTCCCATAGAGGGAGATGAGATTACATCTTAGTTATGGAAGCTGCAAAATAGATCTTAAAAGGTAAGCTAGTCCTCACAACTCCTCACT
The DNA here is from genome assembly GCA_032191745.1 of Picea mariana. Taxonomy (NCBI): domain Eukaryota; kingdom Viridiplantae; phylum Streptophyta; class Pinopsida; order Pinales; family Pinaceae; genus Picea; species Picea mariana. The sequence continues at coordinate 11,512 of JASDQU010300852.1, forward strand.
CTCCAACTAAAAAAAGTTATGCTTAGGCTGATCCTGACTTTCCTAGGTTTCTTAACAGTTTTCTAAGGATTGAGGCTTGCTTGAAGGAAGACCCTTGGAAGTAATATTTCCCATTTTCCCCTACGGGCTAAGGTGTTGTGAAAGTTAAGAGAAGGTTGGTCCAGGGTAATCAAAGAAAGTTGACAGACCTCTACTGAAACTTTTACACAAATACCATCCCTGGTATACTTACTACCACTAATTGCCCCCACTTCGTGTTAAAGAACTAAAATATAAGACAAATGGTGAAAGGAAGTTCATATTTGATTTCCCCCATCTAGTCCAAGAAGACTATGGAAGGAAATTCATTTAAATGATTGCCCTCATCTCAACATTTAAATGCATAATTATGATTTGAAGTGGTGAAAGGAAATTCAGTAAAAAGGGACAGATAACTTCATCGAGGTACTAAACAGGCTCGCTGGTAGTGAAGCAATATCTGAGGTATATGTAAGGCTGTCATACGTAAATTTTAACTCTACTCTGGTTACCAGCCTTTTCGAAACCGGATTTGCATCCCAAGTCTAGACAGGGCTCCCCAATTAAAAACATGAAATTTACTTCATTTGATGCAAGCCAAAGCCGCAAGATTTGTTGGATTTCCTAGGATTGTTTTGATCATATTAAAGCAGACTTAAATTTAGTAGCGAGAAGGAGAAGATCATGAATGGGATTGCAGCTGAGTTTACAACACTTGGGAGTTTTGAAAAGCTTTTTAGACAGTAAAGATGAGATCTCTTTTTCCCTTTGTATCCCCTTCCTAAGCAAGCTCTGCAAAAAGAAGCCATTGACTCCATTTACCCAATAAAGGCACTAAATCTACTCGTTCTCCTCATCCCACAAGGAGACGAGGTCCCCAATTGGAGCCTATGTTGAAACATATTAAAATTTGTATCTTCAAAGACTAAAGTTTTCCTTTTTTGGGTTTTGGCTTTTCATAAAGCATAACCCTAACTTTCATTTCCAAAACATCGGTACCGAAATACCGACAAGCTTTATTCTTTAAATAATAAAAGGCAAAAAACCAAAAATGTTATAAAAGTCCCGACACACTTTCTATAAAGTTATTTTTTTATCATGATAAGCTTAAAACCTAAGGAGTTAAAATTAACTTTAAAATTTTTTCGAGATTCGGGGTTTACTAAGAACATATGTCTTAATACATATTGAATCACGAAATCTCGATCCTCGTTTTCTCAAAAGAATAAAAGTTATTTTAAATCTTGATTAATTAATTTACTAATACAGAAGTTAAGGATTAACTTAATCTGATCGTGATTTCATACTTTCAAGAATCAGGGTTCAGCGATAACATACCTCTTGTCAACATGATCCCTGAAATCCCAAAACGTGAAGTCCCGACTCATACTCTGTGTTTAGACTGAATTAAACTTGTTTTGGAAGTTAGTCTTTAATCTTGATTAATTAATCTACTAATTCAAAAGTTAAGGCCTAACTTAATTTCATTGTGATTTCGCAGTTTCGGGAATCGAGGTTTATCGATGACATACCTCATGTATCCACGATCCCCGAAACCCCGAAAGAATTGAAGTTAATTATAAATCTCAATTAATTAATTCACTAATATGGAAGTTAAAGATTATCTTAATCTTATCGTGATTTCGCACTTTCGGGAATTGGGGTTCAACGATAACATACCTCTTGTCATCATGATCCCCGAAATCCTGAAACGCAAAGTCTCGACTCATAATCTTTGTTTAGATTGAATTAACTATGTTTTAGAAGCATGATTAACGCTAATTAAAATTCTTACATCTTTTCTTATTTTCGGTACCGTTGAATGAAATCTTTCGAATTTTGAATCTGGGATTGCTGAAATACGGCCTTATTAATAAACAGGTAACTGACAAATGTTGCGTCTATCTCTGAAATATTTTTTTCATTAAATGTAATTGATTACAGGTTAGTTGCGTCAGTGTTTTTTTCATAAAATGAGTTTAAGGCAAATTCAAAATCTGTGTTTCAAAACCTATGCTTGTTCTATCCTTCAAAGGTAATTCGCATTTGGCCAAGCTCATATGCTTCTTCTCTGTGACAGGTTTCCCTTCTAACATAAAGCTATGGCGCTAAAGAAAGAACCGAAGAAGAGTGAAGATATAGAGGAGATGCATAACCCAGAAGGAGATATCATATCTGACACTACACCGCATGCCATTGACTCAATTAAATCCTGGACACAAATCTATGAATTCCTGGATTATGGAAGAAAAAATTCTCCTGCTGATTCTGAGAATCACTTTTGGGATATATCAGAATCAGAGCTTCATAAGATAATAGCACACCCTCAGCTCATGGCATACAATGACATGATCAATCGACCCTTTGATCCAGGTGGATATCGGTGGCCACCCACCTTTTTC
>JASDQU010300853.1:0-13902 GCA_032191745.1 Picea mariana
AGCTAGGAGGGAGTGTTGATATTATGGTAGTTGTGGGAGGTATTTACCTCCATGTATAAACCTGATGAGGATAGAATACTCCGGGAAGCAAGAAGAAACCCTAATGAGTTGGCTAATAACCCTAGAAGACTTGTTGGCTCAAGAAGATAATTTATCTTAGGTTATTAGCCTCCAAGAGAAGAAGTCGACCAGAAATAATAATATATACTGAACAGACAGATACCTAGAATAAGAAGTCAGCCCAGGCAGTTAGCTAGATTTAGTATAAATACAGGAGGCCAGTTCTCATTATGGCAGGCAATCTCAGAATTGTAGAGCAGCACTTGTGCGCACTGCAGTGCCCAGGTTTGTGCGTAGGTTTGAGGAGAGCTACTGGTGCAGCTGTTGCAGCTAAAAATTACGTTTTGTCTTGGACTCTCTCTTGGCTAGGGTTTGGAACATATTATTAGCTCTTGTTGGTGCGCTATCCTTGGGGAAAGGTGCACTACCCTTTGTTTGGCTATCTATCCCAGGGTTTGCTTCAGGAGTGATTCTCTGTCAAGGTTAAGGTGCTCAGAGGGTGGATTCGGCCTATGGTTGGGTGACAATAGAGATATTGTCAATGGTAAAACAAGCATATCCATTATATTCTAACAATGTCATACCGCTAGATACCAATGATAATGATAGGTCGGCTCGTGATGAGACCTCCCATCCTCCAACTAACTCCCTAAGCATTCATTATCATTTATTCTTGTGGGTGCCCCTTTTCTTACAGAGAAGTGTTTCATTGCTTTCTTGAGGGATCTCTAGGCAAAGAATATGGAAGGTTTATATATAGGATTTTATCTTTTTATCCAACATCAATTCCTTCGGGCCTTCATTCCCTTCTTCCCATGGAATGAGGGACAACCCCTTCTTGGGTCAATACACCCTAAAATCCCAAGAGACAAGGAAATGGGGAATTTTAGGTGATGGAAAGTGGTAAGTATGGATGGGAATGGTACGATGGCTCTTCAAGGGATTTCCTAGTAGCAAACCCATTACCAAGGAAGACCACTTACTAGGGCACAATGTCAACCAACAAAGTGAAACATGGAAAAAGGCATAATGTCCAAGCATATGTCATGAAATATAAAACAATCTAAGATACAACATACTCAAAATGCCTCAAATATTGAAATGGAACTCACCATAATACCTAAATTGTACCTCATGGAGCAAGGCTTAGTGCATTTCAGAAGTCGGGTGGTGTGGTGGATGCCATCTAAAAATCCTTACCTATGTAGTGGTGAGAAGGGCCTTCATCTGTGCAAGTGGACATTGTTGGTCATGTAGTCTCTTGACACTCCATATCTGCAACCTGAGGGCCTCGAGACATGATCTCCTTATTTATCCCACAAAATGGGGATAATAGGTCCGACAACATCCCCTCCAACGGATTATATGGTCCTAGCAAACTGACCATCAACGACTCTGATCCAAATGCGAAGGTTGTGTGAAAGGGGAGCATTATCAGTCATGCAATTTGGATCAACGACTTATGTTCCTCGTTTCCATCCTCTGATCGATGGCCTAGATTAAACTTCAGAGTCCATTCATTCAGAGTGTGTTTCCACCAAGACACTCCAAACAACACTACTTCGATGAACTAAGGAGGTTTGTCCACCTAGGTGCCATCTTCGCCTCTACTTCCACCATGTGCCCACCACCTGAAATGACACATGGAACTCATACCATATTACTTTTCACCCCTCAAGTGTCATAGCGTACTGCAACATGGCTCATTAGCCATCTGACACATGGACCCTCCATGTGGACTAACATGGCATACACGTCATTGTTAAACATCGGTATGCCCTTTCGGTGATGACACTGTCCTCTACGCATAGGTAGGGTGGCGTCATCCTCGTCAGAATGATGTCGCCTTCTTCTCGGCCTCAAACCGAAGGACCTACCCAAATCTACATCCATGATCACTCCTCAGAACCTTATCCATCGGAGTACCTTAGCGAAGCCTACCCTGATGGCTCCACAACGATTGATGATTTAGATCTATTGTCGCTCCTCCAACGGATTCGACGGTTCTCATGGATCCTCGGAGTCTTTCCTTCGGGGTCCTCCAACAACCTCTTCTCGGAATACTCTAATGGATACTCTCTCCGACCAATGGTCGGGATCTTATGATGCCATCATCGATCAATGACCATGATTAAAACACCTTTTACCAGGGCTAGCACTCAACATGGTCCCACCCCATACTATGTCGACTGGTTACTAACTGCCACGTGTCTTCCTCATACACATAGGTTGTTTCTGTCAGTGTGACATTAGTATGACATCACCCCTCCTCTCACTCACATCTACAGGTTTCTTTGTCAATCAACAACCGAGATTACATCCCAACTATTCCTTGATCGATAATTGGGATTGCTCCTCGGAGCCCCTCTATCAGGGTAGCTCTACTTTGGGTCTTTGGGCTACTCCGACCACAAACTCTGACAATGTGCATTACACTAGATCCTATGGTCCATATCCTCTCATGTAGACACTCCAATAGATCCAACGACTATTTTTCCTTCCTAGAGCTCTTCCCATTGAAGTCTCTTGACAACCTCACACATGCAAATGCTCTGACAACTTGACCTCTCACTGACTCATTATCGAGATTGACAGTTGTGGGATCACTCTATCCACTCCTCAATGGATCCAATGACTCTCATTAGCTCAAAGCCTCTCCTTTCAGAGTGCTATTACAACCCCTAATCAATGGTTCTGATCTAATCACCTCACTGAATCAACGATTTTGATTCCTACAGATTTAAAATGCAATATTTCTACAAGCTAAGGCTTCGATCAAGGATTTATTCGATTTGAGAATTCATCTCGGATATCTTTAAGGATTCTCAAACCTTGAGGAGATCAGAAGCTCACTCTAAATATTGGCCAAGGTAATCACTCCTCATCACTTTGAGATGAATTCATCCTATAAACTCTTCATGTCCAGACAGGGGAATTCCCAGACCCAAGTTGACTGTATCCTACAGAATTTTAACTCCATTACCATTGAATTAATTGGAATAAATTTGCATATAAACTGAGATATACAAAATATCAACAATATATGTGCGTGTGTGTGTGTGAACCCCACAGGAGCACATAAATGTTATATAACTCTGTTTATACACATAAATGTATAGTTCTAGCAATTCAAACATCAAATATGATTAAGTATTATTACAACAACAAATATCCATGTCAAAACATATAATTGCAACTTCTATGCAATTCCTACAACAAATTCATAGGAGCATAATCATATTATCCACTACCCATAATAGGGATGCAAATTTTTCACACAGTAATTAAAACATACACATGGAAGACACTTATTCGGTATGAGTAAGCCACCAACTGCATGTAGCCCTCCGACTTTCCTCCCAACCTTAGACTCTGCTACCTATAAATCAACAACAAGTCACCCCTGAGCTAGGGTTTAAACTCCACTTGGGTAAGGAAATACGATCCAGGTAAGGTCTCTCAACAACACCAATATTCTAGTTCAAGAGCCAAGTTTAACATCTAGCCTACAGTCTCTCATTCCCCGCATGCTTGTCCCTCCCAAGGAAGTGTGCCCCTTCTCAATAGTCCTCCGGCTACCCCATTTCCCATCCAAGGCTTCAACACTAGGCTAGATAGAATGTCTCAAAGCCCTTTAGTTGCAGGTTGGCATCTTGGGAATCAAATTATCGATAGTTCTCTCACTTGGAGAGAATGTCATGGGCCTGACAACCCGTTTCTTCGAAATTGCTTCTCTCACCTAGAGAGAAATGCACACAAGCATGACAACCCAATTCTTCTACATTGCTTTTCTCACCTGGAGAGAAATGCACACGGGCCTGAAAACCCACTTGGTGTAGCAAATCCTGCTTCCAACGTCCTCCAACAAAAATGATGATGGCAGAAAAATGCGTTCAATAGCAGCAAGGGAAGGTACGAGATGATGGAGATCAAAACATAATGAATAATTGAATGATGGATGGATTCAACAATGCACTATGGTTTTCTATTTTGTTTTCATGCACTTGGGTTGACACTTGTCACTTCCTCAAGTTTCCTTTTGAACCACTTGGTGATTCCTTCCCCTTTCCAAAGACTTAGGACAATTCATGTTCATGCCTTCTTGTCTTTGTTAGAAATATTTTATTATTTTCTTGTTTTAAGCCCCATGGCTTAGCTCTCTTCCTATACCCTTATCCCCCCTTCCCATATAGTGGAGTTTATCCCCCGCCAATACTCTTTCTTGTTACAATGTTCTACATGCAACTGTGGTTTTCCATTAAATTCAAAGTGAAATTACATAATAAAAAATAGGCTCACTGTCCCAAAAAATTATTGGCTAACCAACCTATGTGCATATCTGTAATTACATTTTAGTTGTGGTTTGGCCTAGGGGTATTACACCTGGGATTACATGCTTGAACCTCTATTGAGCTACAATAGGGCTTAGGATGCCTTGCCTTCTCTTTCCTATCCCTCATCCATCTTAGCCCATCTGCCTTAACAATTTTGTACCAATGTATTTGGTATTATTTTTAAATTCACCTAAATTCTCTTGAGGAATGTGTAAGGAAGGTGATCTTACCAGAGTTTTCTTGGTCATGGTGTTGGATTCAATAGTGGAAATGCAAGGTGGTTTTACTTCCCTAGTCTCTTGGACAATTCTTGTAGCTTTTTCAATGCTTCTTCCTTCTCTACCAACTCTAGCTACAACTGATTCATCATCCGAGTGAGCTTATATTCATCTTAACGATCCATCTGGATGACCTTCTATCCCAATTGCACAAAAAATGTTGTGTTCTTGTACCAATATTCCATATTTGCAGTGAGGTAGTATTGATGTTCATCAAATCAGTTTTTTAGCAGTGGAAACAACCTTGTCGACACCTCAATGTTCGTCATCAATAGTGTCATTCTCTAGTGAAATATCTATACCTTTTCCTTCAATTCATTGTTCTCTTCTTGAAGATGAACATTGATGACTTCCAGGTCCTCCAACCTTTCCCTGTTTGCTTTACCCGTACATAGTTTGGTTTCTCTCCAAAGTACTAGAAGCTATGTTATTGTCAAGGAGTCAACTACTATGATACCATATGATCTGTAAACAGGGGACTTATATCCCACTTGCTACACCAACATAGATACTTTGTGGAATTAACTTTTCTATCTTTGTTTCTCTAAATTATGTAGGGATATCTATTCTCTAAATGGTTACAAGGCCTTTGTTCTCGATTCAATTATGAGTGCAAATACTCTTCAGGATTAGAGGTATGGCCTATGGCATGCTCTCTAGTGTAACCTATGCACATCAACCAGCTAACAACAAAATAATAATCAAACCAATAAAAACCAAGACACTACAAATAATCTCACTAAGAACTCTATCTTTGGTGCAACTCCTTTGCATGTTGATATCCAATCGAGATATCTATTCTCTAAATGGTTACAAGGCCTTTGTTCTCAATTCAATTATGAGTGCAACTACTCTTCAGGATTATAGGTATGGCCTATGGCATGCTCTCTATTGTAACCTATGCACATCAACCAGCTAACAACAAAATAGTAATCAGACCAATAAAAACCAAGACTATGCAAATAATCTCACTAAGAACTCTATCTTTGGTGCAACTCCTTTGCATGTCGATATCCAACCGAACCGAATCTATTAATATGATCAAGATTGAGACTATGCTTCTTTGATTGTTGTTTGGGCATGAAGGTGTTGGCATAGGGGCAGACCTAGGGTTCAACACTTAACAACGCACCAATAAAACCCTAACTATCGGCCCTTTCGACAACACCTGCGGAGCAGGCGAAGTCTCACCCGAGGTATAAGTAGGGGGTTTACAGGACGCAGGTGTTTGTAACCAAGATGGGACATAGATATGTGATAATAACACTTCACAGAGTATTCTAGTGACACTCAAAAGGTGATATGCATTAGTTTCCTAACCTTACTAACATCACAGAACATACCCAAAGATAGAAATATTAAGCACTTCAAATGCTTAACACATAGCATTGAGTTATATCTAACATTCAATTATCTTTAACACAATTAAATCACTAAGCATCAAAATATCTATCTATCATTCATAATAATCAAAGCACTGAGTAGATTCATATCATAAACAATAGAGCACAAAGAAAACCAAAGACACGAGATATACATGGTTCACCCCAACGTGGGGCTATGTCCACCAACTACTTCGTCTTCTTTATTATTCGTCAATCTCTTACATTCAGTGACTCCTATGCACCAAGCCATAGAGTCGAGCTTCGCATAGGATAGGATATATGTGCACTGAGCACTAGATCCTCCTTCCAAACTAGGTTAAGGCACAGAGCTAGCTTTCTATCAAGCACAAAGCCTTACACATAGACACTCCCTTGCACAAAGCCTATCGATCTGCTTGCACTTATCCACTTTCCCCTCCTCTTCTATAATAAATTCTTACTTATTTATACTTTTACAATCCCTTACAATAAGGCCTAATCATCGGTAAACCCCATGGGCTGAAATCCTATAAACCCATTACAAAAACCCTAAATAACCCCTTACTGGGTCCACATATCCTGCAAAACAAGTGAGATCCGCAATCTTAGCTCCCCCTAAGAGCTCCTTCTTCGAACAAAGTGTGGAAGTCCAAAAGTGGTCCAAACTTGAACAAGGTTTCCTCAAAACTTGCTCGAGGGCCAACAGGCCCCCAACACTCACCTGTGACTCGTCCCGAGTCACTCAGATCTGGTCAATGTTGCTTCAAAGGCCTCGAGCTTAACTCAAGCTGCCTCGACATGTTGCTTCATCTGAGCCTCCTTCTCTGCAAGTTCCTGGATCGTCAGCTCTATAACCGGCCCTTCCAGGCATTGTTCTACTTTTGCAACCACTTGGTCCAAGTGCATGCCTTGTCCATCAATATCTTCAAACACCTTGCAGGCTTCATCCTACACAGGCTGCAGCTTCTGCGTAACTTCCATTACTCTACCCTGGAGGGCAGTGATTTTTTGTTGTACTGTGTGTTAGCACTGGAAGTCACCCTCAAATTGCATGAAATGTAAGCCTAGTACCCATTAGTTTTTTATGTCACAGGTTGGTTTTATGTGGGTGGAGGTCAATGGAAAAAACTTAGAATCCGAATGATGTTCAACACAAAACTGGACAAGAAATGTACAAGGAAGTGAGGGCCACATTAACTTCAGTCAGTAAATTGAGTTAAAGTGAGAGCAAATGGAAGACTTAGTGAGGGACGTGAATGAGACTGCTATGGGCATCAGGCCTTCCAACAGCTCGAGGAGGAAAATCTTGACTCAAGAGAAATCTAGAGCCCAAACTTCAAACACTGAAATATGATGCAAGCAACATAATTACAACATCAAGATGACCAAACCTCCATCATCTTGCAACTGCAACAGCTCTACTGGATCTTCCATGCCCGAGCCATCCAATGTAAGAGGGAAAAGACAACACAGGGAAATGAGTGAAACCGACCACGATGCAACTATAATCAAACCTCCATTACAACTACATAACGATCCTCGACTGGATCATCCATACCTGAGTGTTTCAAACAATTTTTATAGAGAGATGAAAAGAAACAAGAATCTGACTTCTATTCAGATGAAAGTCTCAAATCGATTACATAACTAGAGAACAACTCTGGCATCACAATCATTACAAAAATGGGAGCTCTTCTCAACCAAATGACCTCTTCCAAATAAAAAAACTCCATACATATACTCAAAAATTTCGTAAACAACAACAGAGGCATACTCGAGCTTCCATGGCGTTGTGTCTTCTCAGTCAGACTGCACCTGCAGTCTCCTCTAAACATGCCTTCCTCTGTCAAACGTGATCTAGGCTTTGCCAATCCCTCTGAGTCTCCTTGGTCAAACTACTCATACAACTTGCTATAATACGCAATATCGGACTGTCTGGGTTGACAGACAACCTTCACGGTCAGATCGCTCTAAATTTCCATTCATGGGGGAGACGATGCTTCAACCACCTCCCCGGATTTCGTAACTGCTTCATCGGGATTTGGACAGGCACAAGCCCACTTGGAACCTGGAAGACATGGCAGCCTCTCCTTTTGTCATCTAGAGGCCAAATTCAAGGAAAACATTCCCCCCTACAAGGATATGTGCTAACATTAGGCTCCATGGGGGATAGATTCCTCCCTGCGAGGATTTAAGATCTTTAGTAGTTCCATTTGCCTTCTGCATTGGGCTATGGAGTCAAGCTCAAAACACCCTACATAAGAATACAGGACGATAAGTAAAAATGAAAATAAACACACATGGGATCCACAGGAGCTTATTTATGTATAGTACTAAACTAATTGATTTTTACATGGTGCTAGGTGAAAGCAAATTTCCACCATAGCCATTCAAGTAACTTCCTGACTGGAAGCTCTTTCACTTTGTCAGTGATCAATATCATATAATAAAACCGTGACAGCAGAACAGTTACATCCTTCAGCTTCTCTTCAAAGGCTAAAGTTGAGATAAAGTTGGGCGACTCCAAGATATGAAGGAAATGCCACTCCATGTACTCACTAACAGACTCATAGAATGAGTGGAAAACTCCAGAAAATTTGTAACATATATCCTGCTTTGCTCCACAACTGCTCATAGAGGGTTGAATATATTTGGTAAGCACAGGGGGGCAAACAGTCGATGCAGGTTGACTGGCCCTAGGCGATGGTTGCTCACTGACAGGCTCTGGACAGGAGATAAACTGGCCCTCTAGCTCTTCCTCTTCTTCTTCATGGCTCTCCCAAGGAACAGAGTCATAATCATCATACACATGAACCATGGGAAAGCTCTACTCTTGGTCTTCTATAGGCCCAAGATGACTGATTTCCACACAATGTTTTCCTTCAATGTATAAAGGAAAAGGTTTTGTTGCATGCTCTTGGAAATCCTTCATATTCAACTCAGAATCTGATTCATATCTTTCATACACATGCTGGCTGGGACTAGGTGATATATGCTCGTTTATAGGCTCTAAACAGGAGATAAACTGCACCTTTATCTCCTCCTTTTCTCCTTCATGGCTCTCCCAAGGATCAGATTCACAACCATAATAAACATGAACCATGGGAGAGCTCTGCTCTTCGTCATCTTCGTCGGGATATTCATTGCAAGTTGTTTGTTCTTGGCCAGTATCTGAAATCACTTCCTTGTTATAAGTACGGCTGCCAAGAACATCTGTTTCATGGACCAGAGTATCCTTTGTGTTTTCTTCATAAGATTGGAAAGAAAAAACTACCTTTGCTTCTTCTATTTTTGCAGCAAGTGATCTTACCAGTCCCACCATCTCATCCAAGGAATCTTCTTCCTCCTCGCAGCCTGCATCAGAATTTTCTATATTCTGAACACAGTCGTTATATTTCTTACAACAGTTATGAGAAATAAACTCAAAGGAATACAACTTTTGACAATGCCTATTGAAGGCCGCATGAAAATGCTCTAGGGCGGAGATGCTAGAAGGGGGTAAGGAGTGGTACCACTTGCGAGCATCTCCTGCTAACGATATCATGAACATCTACTATAATACATCATCATGATGTATTTCCCACTGATGCATGAGTTCATGAAACTCACGGAGATGCTCGGCATGGTTGTCATCTTTACACTCTCTAAATATGGGCAGAAACTCACTGCATTCGTCCATAGTAGGAACAACATTTGGAAAACCGGGAACATAGGAAAAATTAAAAGGAGCATACCTCCGAGCCAAGATTCTTTCCATTTCGAACCAGTGGAGTTGCTAATCAATCCTTTAATCATGAATTCACCAGGTGAATGATATGCAGAATGGGTGTGTCTGTTCTTTGTTCACCATAAAAGACCAGATCTAATCGTTATGTCCCAGGGGGCTCCAGGTGTAGCCAGAGGCAGTCACACTGAAACAATGGAGTCTAGACAGTGGAGTCATCGGGTGCAAATGCAATCTTCAATGGTTCTGATATATGATGCACCTTCATAATCAGAAGCTCGTTGTCATTCTACCTAGGGAAAAGTCTTCAATTCATTCCCCAACAACGATGCCAGAAATGTTAGCACTGGAAGTCACCCTCAGATTGCATCGAAGGTAAGCCTTTTACCCATCATTTTTTTATGTCACGGGTTGGTTTTATGTGGGTGGAGGTCAACAGACAAAACTTAGAATCTGAATGATGTTCAACACAGAACTGGACAATAAATGTATAGGGAAATGAGGGCCACATTCACTTCAGTCAGTAAATTGAGTTAAAGCGAGAGAAGATGGAAGACTTAGTGAGGGAGGTGAATGAGAATGCTATGGGCATCAGGCCTTCCAGTAGGTCAAGGAGGAAAATCTTGACTCAAGAGAAATCTGGAGCCCAAGCTTCAGGCACTGAAATATGATGTAAGCAACACAGTTACAGCAGCAGGATGATCAAACCTCCATCATCCTATAACTGCAACAGCTTAACTAGATCTTCCATGCCCGAACCATCCAATGTAAGAGGGAAAAGACAACACAAGGAAATGAGTGAAACTGACCATGATGCAACTATAATCAAACCTCCATTACAACTACATAATGATCCTCGGCTGGATCATCCATACCCAAGTGTTTCAAACAATTTTACAGAGATATGAAAAGAAACAGGAAGTTGACTTATATTAACATGAAAGTCTCAAATCGATCACATAACTAGAGAACAGCTCTGGCATCACAAGTATTACAAAAATGGGAGCTATGCTTAACCAAATGACCTCTTCCAAGTAAAAGAACTCCATACATATACTCAAAAATTTCATAAACAACTGTAGAGGTGTGCTCGAACTTCCATGGCGTTGCATCTTCTCTGTCAGACTGCACCCACAATCTCTTCTGCACACGCCTTCCTCTGTTAGACGCGATCTAGGCTTTTCCAGTCCCTCTGAGTCTCCTCATTTAGAATGCTCATGCAGCTTGCTGTTAGATGCAATCTCGGACTATCTAGGCTGACAGATTGCCTTCACGGTCAGAAGGCTCTGACTTTCCATTTATGGGGGAGACTATGCTTCAACCACCTCCCCGACTTTCATAACAACTTCATCAGGATCTGGATAGGTGCAAGCCCACTTGGCACCTGAAAGACATGGTGACCTATCCTTTTGTCATCTAGAGGCCAAATCCAAGGAAAACATCCCCCCCCTATAAGGATATGTGCTAACACTACATGTTGCTCATGGGATCTCTTCATTCTTTCAACTGCAGTGAGCAGCTTCATCTGGGCCTGCACTGATAATTCCTACTGATGCGCCTCCTGTAACTGTGCTTCCAACTTTCTTAGCTCTGGATCCTCGGTGATGCGTTCATATGTGTGTGTGCTTTTATCGCTCAGATGTTTGCATTCTTAGGCGAGGGTTATTATCCTTATTAGTGTGTTCTTAGCGGTCTCCTCCCTTTGGTGATGCACCTCTTGCGGGGTGCTCGGTACTGCTTGGGCCTCCAATTCTATTATCCTGGCTTGAAGCTACTAGATGGTCTTAGCGAGCTTCACTACTTGAGCCTCGACCAACTCTTTTTCCTCCTGTGCTAAGCCCAACACAAACTGACATGCTTTACTCACTACCTCTTTGACCATGGCTCGCTCTGCGAGAAACTGCTCCTTGTCCTTCTGTAGCTGAGCTTTTTCCTTCTGGAGCATCGCCTGAAACTCTTCTCTCTCACTTTCATAGGTGATTACACTATACCGAGCTACTCGTAATTGTTCTAAGGCTTCATATTTCTCTTGTTTCAAGTCTTCTATAGCCTTCTCCTTCTCTTCCTAGACTTTTGAAGTCGAGCTTATGTCGCATCTACAAGTCTTCTCAATTGGGCTGGTTCATCCCCCAATTATGTAGTCTGTGACGAGGAAGGCGCAATAGGTATTGCGTGGACCAAATGAATAGCTTGTTTTACTTCCTTCAATTCCTTCTCAACCCTTCCATATAGCTCTTTTTGCTTCGCTCCATATCTCTGCAAAATATCCTCGGAATCATACTCCATAGCTCCACGGACCAAACTGATATCATCCTTCGTGAGCGTGGCCTCCAACTGGGGCTTATTAGTGCACGTCTTCTTTCTTGCTAAAGGTTTCTTTAGAGAAACCTTCCTCTTTTGCGGTGTTAATGTCCCAGTAGGGGGGTCTTCAGGCGGTGTAGCATCCCCTCCTCCTTACTCATCCCCTCCTCCTTATCGATACGCTTCATCTTCTCCTCCTCCTCCGAGCGATCCAAACCCATTATCTTCAGAAGCATTGTCCTCTTCATGGGTCTCTATACACTAGAATTATTCCTACTTCTTCTTCTTGTTCATCCCACTGGACTGTCATACATGCTCAACTCGGGTGACCACGGGGCTTCCTATGGTGTCACTGTCGGAGAGTTTGGCATCAACGACAAGTACAAATAACTCCTCCGACCATTCCTTTGTAATATTCTCCATGTCTTCATATGTAAGCTTGTAGTACGACTATAACTCTTACTTGTTCTCATCTCTATGCATAGTGATATAGATGAAATGTGGATCTGCATGAAATTTTTCTATTGTTTCGTACTGGTGCAGGGTGCGCGGTGCCATGCATAGAAATGACTTGATGACAACCTTCAATTGTTGATAGTATGCATGAAACACCATTTGTTGGCATAGGGGCAGACCTAGGGTTCAATGCTTAACAACACACCAACAAAACCCTAACTACCGACCCTTTCGGTAACACCTATGGAGTAGGTGAAGTCTCACCCGAGGTAGAAGTAGGAGGGGTTACATGATGCAGGTGTCTGTAACCAAGCTGGGACACAGATATGTGATAATAACACTTCGCAGGGTATTCTATTAACACTCAAAAGGTGATATTCATTAGTTTCCTAACCTTAGTAACATCGCAGAACATACCCAAAGATAGATCGGCGCAGTAACAATGAATATTAAGCACTTCAACCACTTAGCACATAACACTGAGTTAGATCTAACATTCATTTATCTTTAACACAAGTAAAGCACTAAGCATCAACAAATCTATCTATCATACATAATAATCAAAGCATTGAGAAGATTCATAACATAAACAACACAACACAACGCAAACCAAATACACAAGATATATGTGGTTCACCCCAATGTGGGGCTACGTCTATCAACTTGCTTCATCTTCTTTATTATTCGTCAATCTCTTACATTCAGTGACTCCTGTGCAACAAGCCATAGAGTCAAGCTTCACATAGGACAAGAGATCCTCGCACTAAGCACCAAATCCTCCTTCCAAACTAGGTCAAGGCACAGAGACAACTTTCTATCAAGCACAAATCCATACACATAGACACTCCCTTGCACAAAGCTTATCGATCTTCTTGCACTTAGCCACTTTCCCCTTCTCTTCTACAATACATTCTTACTTATTTATACTTTTACAATCCCTTACAATAAGGCCTAATCATGGGTAAACCCCATTGGCCGACATCCCATAAACCCATTACAAAAACCCTAAAGAACCCCTTATTGGGTCCACATAGCCTGCAAAACAAGTGAGATCCGCGATCTCAGCTCCACGTGGGCGCTCCTTCTTCAAACAAAGTGTCAAAGTCCAAAAGTGGTCCAAAACTTACCAAGGTTTTCTCAAAACTTGGTCGAGGGCCAACATAAGGCTTTTCTTAAGCTTAGGTTCAAGGCTTGGTTACTACTTTGGTACCATGGGCCAATAATAACCATCGACGAGTTCACATGACTATGCTTCTATTTCCAACAATAGATCAACCTCTGTTGTGTTAAGATAACAATGCACAGTCTCAAGGCTTGTTTCCAGACAAAATGAACAATGTTACTCGCTTGTTATGCCAGGTTTGGACAACCAATATCTTAGCTCA
>JASDQU010300854.1:0-13974 GCA_032191745.1 Picea mariana
GGATTAGTCCAAAACCCTAATTCCTTAATCGGAAATAGAAAGCCATCGGCAAAAAACCATGTTCCAAAAAAACCACCTAAATATCATGTGGTCCTGAAAATATGTCGTCCCGGTGCGAAGAAAAATTTTGGGGGCTCCACCTCACTGCACCCCCCTCTAAACCCCCTTCACGCTCGGTGCAGACACTCAGACACTACTACTCATGCAAAGAATATAACACATACCCAACAGGAATAGGATTGGAGAGTAAACTCTTCAAGGCCACAAAACTCAACTTAGGATTCGTTAAAAAGCATCAAAATCCATTCTTGCAACCAATGTGTTGGGAGAATCCTCAAATACAGGAGTTAATCACGAGGTCACATTGGGGAAAGTAGGGGGATTACCCCTCTCTATTGTTTTTGTGTTTGTGGTATTGATTCAATTGTTATGTATACGAGGGTTTTATTGGTTAACTCCTTCAGAGATTTGGGCTTAGTTACCCTGCCCTTACATGAGATCTGACTTACGAATGTTAGGCCGACCATTGATTTTTAGGTGGTATCCTTAGTGACCTTTCCTGGGGATCCACATAGGTGACTACAGGTGGGACTTGCCTATAGTATTCATGGTATATGTACGTTCATGGTCTCAATTGCCGGGTGTCTAAATTAATAAAGGATACTTTCATCAGTCATGGTTGTTTCATGTAAATCATCATAACTACTCATCACACCTTTGCTAGCCAATCTTATGGGGACTTCACCTCCCCTATAGAGATGGTTTTCAGAAGGGCCCCAAGCCCATTGGTTTTCTTAATGTTATCCTAGTTTTGATTATGTATTTTCTCTTTGAGTTTGAGTCTAGGTTAGCCTTAGGTTGAATAGTGTTTCAATTTTAATATAATATATTCATCGTAGCTGAACTATCATGCCAATCATGTCGGTTACAAGGAATTTATCCTATTACAAAGGTAAAATTGCCTCTAAAGTGGTGTGACATAAGTGACAAGGAGTTTGAAGTAACTTATCTTTTGCTCGACAAGAGGTTTGGTTGAAGTGGAGGTGGCAGACGAACATCCTCCACCAAACTTTAACCCACCTTTGACTGAGCTAGACACACATATACTTGTCCAAATAAGAGATATGTTTAGTGAGCCCTTTTCTTTGTTTAGTGATTATCCCACCATGTTTGGACCAATTGTTTCATATAATGTGGCTCAACCTAAGATCCCATCCTCAAGTAGGATTGGGGGTAATTCCCCCAAGGGAATTCTGATGATGTCCATATTACCACCCCTGATCTCCATTGCATCATCCAAACCAATTTCTATTGGTCCCTTGATCTAGGGGACGTCTACTATGTCATTCTTTCCATATGTCAGTATACCTAGCATCCCTATTCCCAACCCTTCTACATCACTTCCCACTTCTGTATTTGTTTCCAGTGGGGGGGCAAGCTTTCGTTTCATCATGGGAGACAAAGCTCCTTCCACCTCCACCAATCCTATTGGCAGCCTGGAATCATCAGGTATGGGTGCACCTTTTAGATGAAATATGTCTAGTGTTTTTGGGGTTTTCCCTAGTCACATTGGGGGAATTAGTACTTCCATAGGTTTTAAGTTTCCATTGGGTAGAACACCCTTCCCTGAGGACAACTGTAACTTTCCTTTTGTTTCCATATCTGGTCCTAAGGGTTCCTTCCTTGGGACTAGATTTGTAAACATATTTCCTAGAGGGTCCACATTTCTCCCTAGGGGAAACCCCTTTGGGGGATTTTTTGGTTATGGGATTAGTCATGCTCTTGGAAGTGCCACCATCCCTAGGGGAATTCACTCTCCAATGATCCCTAAAATTTTCAGCAGTACAAATATAGGGGGACCACAAGGTCCATCTGGGAAAGAAGATACTTCAAATCCCTTTAGGTCTTCATTTTAATTGTTTCCTCTCCTCAAAAATCTACATTTACCATCTCTTTCACAATTAACAAATGCCCTTATTTCCCATGACCCAACATGGCCAGTAATTCCTTCCAAGTTTCCATCCTATATCCCAAAATTCGACAGAAATCCAGGAGAGGAACCCTCCACACACATAATGACATACCACTTATGGTGTTCATCCAACTCGTTGATGGATGATAGTGTGATCTTTCATCTTTTCCAGATATCCCTAACCGAAGACGTCACTAAATGTTACATTGAATTAAAAGGTCGTTCCTTTAAAAGATTCAATGACATGGAAATGGTGTTATTAACACATTACCAATTGCCCATACGATATGATATAGGAATGGATCTCCTGAATTCACTGCATCAAGATAATGCCACTCAAATTTATGATCATATACATGAGTGGTGACAAAGAAGTAGGGTGATTAATACTCATATTCCAGACAAACTCCTTATGGAGTGGTTCAGTAAGTCTCTCCTACCACCCATTACCACAGATGTATCTATGGTCGGGAAATCCAGCGAGGAGAAGGCCATTTTGTGTTCCCAACACTTAGACTTGATCTATTCTAAGTCAGACACACTTTATGACATCATCCCTAATTATCCTAAGTCGTAGACTGTTGGTTGTGGAGCCTGATTATGTTCCTAATTCAGAGGTCTTTGTTTTCAGACGTGTTTATACCCCATGAAGAATTTACACCCCAGAAGAATGTACACTCCTCCATGCGGGGGAGTGTAGAAGGGGGTTACCTCCTTTGCGGGGTCCGACGGGTCCATCCCCCCAGCTGGGGGGTTTGGGAACAAGCGGGCCCCCGACGGGGGTTCAGGAGCAAAGCCCCTAAAAGAAAAATTCCCTTGTAAATGTATATTGTAATTTCATTGTAAATATGGATCGTTCATTATAAGGTCACGGATATGACGGTAGAATTTATGTTAGGATTTTTTTCCCTAGAAGGAAACCCTCTTTTATGAGGGAAATGTATTGCGGCTATGAATTATTGTGAATATTGTATTTTGAGTGAGGAGAATGTGAGAAAAAGAAGAGGAAGTTACAATGGGTATGTTGGCCCTCGACCAATTTTTGAGGAAATCTTGGTTAGGTTTGACCACTTTTTGGACTTTGACGTAGTGATAGAGGAAGGAGTGCCCAGGTGGAGCTGAGATCACAAATCTCACTTGATTTTTGGGCTTTGTGACCAAGAAAGGGGTTCTTAGGGTTTTTTTAATGGGTTGTGGGATGCCATCCCATGGGTTCACCCATGTTTAGGCCTTATTGTAAAAGTATAAATAAGTAGGAATGCATGATAGGAAGAAGAGCCTAGTGAAGCGATGTAAGAAACTAAGTAGATGAGTGCAAGTAGTTCTAAGTGATTTGTGCAATAGATGTGTATGTAAGGCTCTGTGCTTGATAGAGGAGTTGGCTTTGTGCCTTGACCTAATTTTGGGAAGGAGAATCTGGTGCTCAATGCGCAAATCTCCTATTCTCTACGAAGCTTGGCTCTGTGGCTTAGTGCACAGGAGCAGATGAATGTACGATATTGAAGAATAATAAATAAGATGAAGTAGTTGGTGGACGTAGCCCCACACTGGGGTGAACCACGTATATCTTGTGTCTTTTCGTTTCTTAGTGCAGTGTTGTTTATACTATGAATTTGATTTTCTTATTATGTATGTTAGATATATCTATAGATGCTTAGTGATTCACATGTGTTAAGGATGGATGAATGATCTAGCTCTGTGTTGTGTGCTAAGTAGGTGAAGTGCTTAATCTTTACTGTTACTGCGCCAAACTATCTTAGGTTTGTTTTTCGATGTTAATAAAGCTAATGAACTAATGCATATAATATTCTAAGTGGTATTAAGGTACTTGCGAAGTGTTTTAATCACATCTTTGTGTCCCAGCTTCGTTACAGACACCTGAGTCCTATAATCCCCCTGCCTCTACCTCGGGTGAGACTTTGCCTGCTTTAGAGGTGTTTCCAAAAGGGTCATTAGTTAGGGTTTTGTTGGTGCATTGTTATATTTGAACCCTGCATCTACCCATGTGCCAACAAATGGTTCTGTTTCCAAGACCTGAAACTGTGATTATTGGGAAATGAACTAAAGAAAATAGAATCTCTGTGTGTAGATATATTATTGTAGTGCATAGTACTCTACTTGACTTGCAAAACTCTATGCTAAGAAAGAAACCTGATCTGAAGAAAAGAGATATGACCTTGAAAGAGATAAAGCTTTGTGCTTTGATAAGAGTAAGATAAGTGAAAGTTTTTGTTTCGAAAGAATGAATTTAGGTATGTTTAATAGATTATGTCCTAGTCTGAAAGATAGGGCGCAGCTGGAAGAAAGAGTTGTTCTGAATAAATTTGATAGAAATAAAGAAAGATGTGTTATTCCTATGCATAGAAAGAATTTTTGGACTAATAAATGGATGCAGGAACCTAGAAAGAAGTTCTGCAGATTGCAGGTCCAACACTGAGATCCTAGTGCACAGTACAGGAGAAGTTGGGGAACTTACACGAGAAAGAGAGGATTGACACTATGTTATAATTGCAGAAGACTAGGACATCTTGCTAAGGAATGACCTGGTACAGGTCCTATTTGTCTTTGTTGTAAAATTGTTGGTCATGAAGTTGAAGATTGTCTAAAAATTATTGCTAAAGTTGAACGAATGAACATGAGACAAGAAAACTACAAAGGAAGTCAAGAGAATAAGAATATGTCATAGAATCATCAAGAGAATGAGTCAAATAAATCTCAGACTATGTTATGACAGTTGAAAGAAATTATGGATGATCACAAATATGTCAGCTTACCAGAGATCCTGAAAGTAAAATAGCGCATAAATGAAAGAATAGGAGACTTCTACATAGACTATGTCTTAGATGAGGAAATACAAGTGAATATTATGATAGAAGACACTTGGGAAATTTTGGGAAAGCCTACCGTGATACCTTCATTGGGAAGGATAGGCTTGTTCATGGAAAATATGATAACCCTATGTGGAAGAGTTACTAATGTACCTATTATTATCCATGGAGCGTCAACTGAAGAGGAATTTCAAGTGATTAAGTTTGTTTATAACAATGCCCCATTCCCACTTTTGTTAGGAAAGGATTTGATTGGGAAGGATTAGATTAGAAGGAAAGCAGAGGAAGAAACCAAAGAAAAGAAAAAGAAAGAACTAAGGGATTTCATAGCGAGAAAATAGACCGACCAATAGAAGAACGAGAAGATAAGTTGAAGCAATAGAGGGCAAGAGAATTAGATGTCAAATTTGAAAGAACGCAAGAAGGTTTGAAGGACTTATCCATACAAGAAAGAAGGATACCTGTCCTAGAGTTAATAAGAGAAGATATATTAACTCCGAACCCTTTGATAGCACATCAACAATGCAAAGTCACTACACTAGGAGAAGATAAGAATAAGAATGTAAAAAGAAATCCATAAATAGTTAGAGAGACTTAGATCATAGGAAAGAAGAAAAGGAAGCTCAGTAAGAAGAAAGCCAAGTTGGAAAAGCTACAGGAAGTTACATGGAAGACTTCGTAGGAGGCAGGTTTGCAGGATTTGAACCTTGTCGAAACAGCAGAACCGCGCAGAATGAGACGTCGCCTCAAAGAAGCTATATGACCATTGGAGGCACCCCGACCATTAGAATGATGCTCTAGAATGGCTAGGAAACACATTTATGGGTGGATGGACTGCATTTGGGACGTTGAAACCGTGCCATAATGGACAAATTCACATTAATGGAAGCGTTCCTGCCTATTGGAAGAATATGTTACGATGCTTTCTTATTTAACCCGTTGGACGCTGCGTCGGGACCAATTTTTTCCACCCTTAATTATCTGAGACAAGAAGAGAAATGATTGTGTGTCAATTTGTGCTATCAAACCTCTCCATCTATTGTTTACTCCACCTATTCATTCTCCTACCTCAACCTGCCTGTTTAAAATTGAGAATGTCGGGCAAATGCACTAAGTTAGAGAATTTTGTCGAGGAGGTTCTTAAAAAGTTTATGGCTGATAAATCCATGTCTAAAGGAGTACAAGCATCATCGACCAGGGGACTCCAGGCTTCCTCTTTGACTGGACGTCATTCCAAATGTGTTAACCCCACGAATGAGCATCGAAGTAAGCATCACAGAGATATGGCAAATGCAAAGCATATCCCACTGATCTTACCAGATTATATACTGCCTTTGGTTGGAATGGTTAAACATGACAGCATCCCATGGGACTTCAAATACACTTTGATCACCGCTTACATCCCGAAGGGAATACACATGGTCAGGAGCCAATTCAGACAGATCGCATTACTGAAGAACAATGACTTCAATCTTGGAGATAGAAATAACTATGCAATGCTCGCACCTCACAGATACTTGACGAAGACCATTGGGAAGAATCCTCGCCTGGTCTCCCAACCATGGATTAAGGAGCTAGTGTAGTCCATTATACTCAATGTGATTAATATTCCCCATTTTTTCCAACACCAAGAGGTTAATGCTTGTATTAAGCTCCTCTTGTTGTTTTACCATGGTGGATACCTGTGGCTCGAATGTGGATCTGATGTTGATCCACCTGATTATAGGATTGAGCATGCAGGGACCTGAACCTCAATAGTTTTACCCAGGGAAGACCTTAGATTTCTCCCTAGCTCAGTGCATCAAGGAAGCATATGACAAATTTTAAAAAGGGAAGCAAGGCTACAAGGTAGCCTCTATCCAGGATGGCACAGTGTACCTTGATTTCCAACTCATAGCTGACAAGCTCGTAAGAAAGAATCACCCCACACATGTCACTGGGTTCATGGTGGGCCTCGCAGAAAAGTGCATGGAGGGAATGCAAGTGAATTGGATGAGTTACGTCGTCAATGACCTCGAGAAAGACTGTCGTGAAGCTTAGGATCAGGGATACAACTTCCACTTTAGCTAGCTGCTCATATTGATTGCATTTGTTTCTTTCAAATGTCGGAAGGAGCCACCTTCCTAGAGATCGAACCATCAGAGTCGTTGGCTTCTTGGTTTTCAACCTTATGGTACACCAATGATATGTCGAAGCAATGATATTCAAATGCTGTGTTCCATGCCTATTATCAGCAACTGGAAGTTTCCATTGAATCCTTTCCACGCATGACACTGCATACCTTGCACCAATACCAACCTTTTGTGAAATTCTACACAGATTGACATTTTATATATATTGACAGATCGACAAGGAAGAGTTCATCATATTACAAGATAAGAGACAACGATATGGAGCAGATCATGAAGGAGTGGTAGGAGGAGTTCCTTGTACTGGTCGATGATGCATAAATATATGACCCTGACATCATAGGAAGCCCCTTGGTCACCTGGGTTGATCATGATGGACAATCCAGTGTGAAGAAGAAGAAGAAAAAGGAGGAAGTCCAGAATATAGAGACCGATGAGGAGGACAACGCCTATGAAGAAATTGGATCTGTCTCGCCTGCATGAGGAGGAGGAGGAGAAGACCAAGAAGATGGACAAGGAGGAGGGATGAAGGAGAAAACCAAGGAGAAGGTGAAGCTACACCGCCAAAATATCCCCTTACTGAAACAACAGAGAAGAGGAAGTTTTCTTTGGAGAAACTTTTAGCAAGAAAGAAGACTTACACCAGTAAGCCCTAGCTAGAGGCCACACTCATAGAAGATGACATCAGTCTAGTCCATGGAGCCATGGAGGATGCATCTGAGGATATATTGCAGAGATATGGAGCGAAGTAGGAGGAGTTGTATGGAAGGGTTAAGAAGGAATTCAAGGAAATACAACATGTTATTCAATCTATCTGCGCAGTGCCTACTGTGCCTTCCACGTCAGAGACTATAGAATTGGGGGATGAGTCCACCCAGTTAAGAAGACTTGCATATGTGATAGAGGCTCGACATCATAGAGTCCAAGAAGAAAACGAGAAGGCCATAGAATCCCTAAAGCAAGAGAAATACGAAATATTAGAGAAACTATGAGTTGCGCGATACTACATAACCACCTATGAAAATGAGAAATATGAGTTTCAAGCGATGCTCGAGGAGGACAAAGAGAAGATATAGAGAGAAAAGGACCAACTACTCATGGAAAATACTACGGTCAAAGAAGTGGTGAATAAAGAACTTCTCTTTGTGCCCAAATTGGCATAGGAGGAACAATAATCAGTTGAGATTCAAGTGGCAAAGCTCGTTGAGGCCATCCAACAGCTTCAAGTGAGGATAATGGAGTTGGATATTCAAGCAGTACCGAGCACTCCACAAGAGGTGCACAATCAGAGGGAGGAAGTTGCTAAGAATGTAGGAAGGATTAGAGCCCTTGCCTTAGAATGAAAACAACTGAGTGATAGAAGCGTAGACTTATGAATGCCTCATAGAAGACCCAGAGCTAAGGAAACTGGAAGCACAATTACAGAAGTCGCAACAGTAGGCACTGCCAGTATAGGCATAGATGAAGCTACTCACTATAGTCGAGAGAATGAAATTATCACAAGAACAGTGCGTGGTACAACAACATATTACTACCATACAGGGAAAAGTAATGGAAGTTGCGCAGAAGCTGCAACCTATGCAGGATGAGGCCTACAAGGTGTTTGAAGAAATTGAAGGACAAGGCTCGCAACTGGACCAAGTGGTTGTGATAGTGGAACAACACATGGAAGGGCCTTTTACAAAGAAGATGATTCAAGATCTCACTAAGGAGGAGGCTCAAGAAAATTAGCAAGTCAAGGTTGCTCGAGTGAATCTCGAGGTCTTTGAAGTAGTGTTGCCTAGACTTGAGTGACTCGGGATGAGTCACAGGTGAGTTTTGGGGTCTTGTTGGCCCTTGACCAAGTTTTGAGGAAATCTTGGTCAGGTTTGACCACTTTTTGGACTTCGACGCAGTGATCGAGGAAGGAGTTCCCAGGCGGACCTGAGATAGTGGATCTCACTTGTTTTGTGGGATTTGTGGACCCAACAAGGGGTTCTTAGGGTTTTTGTAATGGGTTATGGGATGTCAGCTCATGGGTTCACCCATGTTTAGTCATTATTGTAAAAGTATAAATAAGTAGGAATGTATGATATGAGTAAGAGCCTAGCGAAGCGATGTAAGAAACTAAGTAGCTAAGTGCTAGTAATTCTGAGTGCTTTGTGTAATAGAATGTGTATCTAAGGCTCTGTGCTTGATAGAGGAGTTGACTTTGTGCCTTGACCTAATTTTAGGAAGGAGGATCTAGTGTTTAGTGCGTAGATCTCCTTTCCTCTACAAATCTTGGCTCTATGGCTTAGTTCACAAGAGAATATGAATGTATGATACTGAAGAATAATAAAGAATATGAAGCAGTTGGTGGACATAGCCCCACACTGGGGTGAGCCACATATATCTTGTGTCTTCTAGTTGCTTAGTGCAGTGTTGTTTATATTATGAATCTTATTTTATTATTATGTATGTTAGATAGATATATAGATTCTTAGTGCTTCACATGTGTTAAGTATGGATGAATGATCTAACTCAGTGTTGTGTGCTAAGTAGTTGAAGTGCTTAATCTTTACTGTTACTGTGTCGAACTATCTTAGAGTTTGTTCTCCGATGTTAATAAAGATAATGAACTAATTCATATAATATTCTAAGTGGCATTAAGGTACTTGTGAAGTTTTGTAATCACATATCTGTGTCCCAGCTTGGTTACAGACACCTGAGTTCTGTAACCCCCCTGCCTCTACTTCAGGTGAGACTTTTCCTGCTTCACAGGTGTTTTTGAAAGGGAAAGTAGTTAGGGTTTTGTTGGTGTGTTTTTAGAGTTGAACCTTGGGTCTGCCCCTGTGCCAAGAAGGTATGTTGTAGGTTGTATCCCTTCATTTGCTGGATAATAATAAAGGAAGGACCTGGTAATTTATCTGGTGGATGTAGCCCACACTAGGTGAACCATGTATATTTGTTTCTCTATTGTATTATGTATCTTTTGTGTTTTATTTATAATTTTATTTTATTTTATTTCTCCACGATTGTGTTTTTCTAACAGTTGACAAATCCAACGAAGCCAAACCTATGACCTCATCTTGATGGTGTGTTTGGTTCTATTTCAAATGCCTCTATGAAATAGTTAATTCAATAGATGCATCAAATGTCCATTAATTCACACCTGTCAACTTCTAGTACTAGTGCTTAAACTATTTCAATCCCTACTTAGACCTCAGAGGTCAATTTTGTGTAGTCCATGCAACCGAAGAATCCTCAACAATCTGGAGGAAAGAAAAAAAAAAAGAAGAGTCTATTTCCCTACATGATTTGTGGGGAGGAAAATCCTACTCACCAATTCCCTTGGAAGGATAAAGTTCGTACATTTTTTTCACAATAATGGGCCTCCCATCATCTTGTTGTATTAACCCATCCTTTCCATCCAAAACCAAAAAATATGGTTGCTACAAATCATGCCCCTCTGCAAGGGGGCATGGTAGGCACCCCTCACCATGAGGGGTCTTCCTTGAATTATTTGTCTACATGCGTGACCACACGGTCAACCTACAAATGTGAGCCAAGAACTATGACACATATGAGCTTATTCCTATTGTGCATGAGCCAACATCATCATCCCATCCCAGTGGCCCTCTCTATATACAAAATCCATATTTTGATGCACCACTTCACCCCCCCAAGGGAATTCTTTGATGTATGAAACACAATACTAACACGTGTTGACCACAACTATAATATTGTGGAATACTTAGCCCAAGAACCATGTTCCATGTCCGTTCTTGAAGTTCTCCAACGTTTATCAACATAGAGGAAATCCTTTCTATATGCCATAGGTGGGTTTGTTCCCTTGGAGTCATGCTTGATGACCTTTGATTCATCTTAGGTTATGCATAGGCTCTCCCATCAGGTAGCCTTCCATATTAAAGTGTGAATGATGGGAAAAAATATCTTCTGAACAATAGTTGATGAAGGATACTTGACTTGTATCATGTCTATTTCTTGCTAGAAATCCATTGGCTCCCCTAAGCTTGATACATCTACAACAATTTTTAAAGTGTTCGATGGAAACATGCTCCAACCCCATGGAGTCATCACCACCTTACCCATCGATTTATGTGGAAATACTGTCTTTGTTGTCATAGAGGTCGTCGATGCACCACTTGAGTACAATTTTATACTCATTTGTACTTGATTCTACGAGATGATTCTCTTTGTATCATCGGTATTTAGGGTCCTACACTTCCCTCACCAAGGGAAAATCATTACAATCGATCATCTTGTGTTTTTTACCCGAGACCTTAGATCCAATGTGGGGTCCAACATAACCTTTGTCAGTGATACCATACAATATTATATGAACATCGGTGGGGGTATTTTCAAATATCCTTCATTGATGGGAATATTTCCCCTTCCCCCACCATCTCCCATTGCCAGAGTAGCTCCTATCAACATGATTTCGTCATTTACAGTGGATCCCTCGGGTATTTTGACCCTTGGGTGGTACCTCATCTTGAGGATTTTGATTCATGTGGAGTATCCATTCCACTCATGGAATTCGATATTGTCAACCCAACAATCTAATCAAGATCACTTGATACTGGTCAACACCTCCATCCTCAAATGGTGTGTGATCAACCTACTCCACCCAAACATGTTTTTTACTCTTTGTGTTCACATGACATCCTCGATTTTGAGTTTCCTTCAAAAGAGGCCATCTTAGAAGTGTTTTAGAAGAAAGCAACCTCCCAAATATTGTATAATAAATAAATTTCGGACCCTTCTTGCTTCATTTTTGAAAAAATAAAATTTATTTTAATTAAAAAATGTTTTCAGTTTTGTCAATTTTGGTCATACTCCCAACTTATGTGAGTTTCATTCAATCATTAATGAGATTTTTTGTTTTGAATGTTTCTCATTTCATTAAAATTTTTATTAAAATTTTTTCTTTCAAATGTTTTCATTTCACATATTCCTTATGATTTCTTTTCATTTACATATATTTCAAAGAGATACAATATTTGACAAGCTACATTGTTTGATCTATTGTAGATTTTAAAACCAATGTTCTAACAATGATCAACCATAATGTATGAAATCCTACTTAGTTTGTCATAACTTTGATATCCACGATCTATAAATAATTGTTTAATATCTTGTTGTGGTATGTTAGGCCAGATTCGATCATCATAAATTAAAATCAAGTTAATGGAACATTAAATCAAGGTCCTTTCAAACTGCATACGAATAGTACTCCTTTTCTGAAGTGCACTGATTCGATTTCACATATATCTTTGAACTGCATCACCATATTCGTGAATTATTACCTATGGTGCTTCTTCCTCGAAATAATTTTTTGTTTCAAGTATTGAAGTTTTTTTTCATTTACTTGCAAGATATAGTCTATTAGGGTTTGTTTGTGAGGGTTTTCTGAACTGTAGCCTGTGAAGATGGGAATGATTTCCATAGTAGAACCCAATGTCAACCTTATTGAAGCTCATGAAGATTATTTTCTAACTTTTGAAAGAGTTGGTTGGTTAAGATTTATATGCATGTTTAATGGTTACAATGCATAGGTCACCAAAAAATGGGGATATAGAATTACAACTAGATGAATAAGTAATAACCAGAGTGACTAGTTTTCCATTACAAGGGGAATGTTGGTTGAAAACAAAAATGGTGAAAGAGATTCCTTGGTCTGAAATCTTGGTTTCTCCCAAATGAAAATATCATTACAAAGGTATGCCCACATCCTCAATTAAATAAAAATGGCCTTTTTTGTTAGTAGTTATGAAGGGATTTATCACCTATGAGGGCAGATGTAGTCTTTTATTTATTTATCACTTTCAGATTTCAATGGTCTTCATGGATTATGAATTGAACATGCCTACATTCTTGCTTAAAATCTTGTCTAAAATGGCACATTTCTATCAAAGAAAGAATATCAATTCAGAAAGAAATGTCTTTCATCATGGTTTAGTGAAAATTCTGATTGAATTTTAGTTAAAACAAAATGGTGATTCTTGGGAAAAGTTTGTGAAAAGAAATCACTTTCAGGTAAATTTCGAGGCATGTTGTTAAGAACCAAATATCAATATAGCATAGAAAAACCTCAAAATAATTATTCAACGCCTTGAAAAAGAGAGAAAATTAGATAATAAGCCTCTTCGAGGGGAAAACCTCCTTATGCCCACATAAATGTACAATAACAATATTATTCCAAATGAAAATGTCTCCTTGGTATATATACAAGATTAAGAGGTATAATTACAACTAATGGACTAAATCCGACATAAATAAAATAGCATTACTAATGTAATATGCCACAATTAAGGGGTAATGAGCCATTATTTAGGGATTGACATGCCCCTCCCCTTGAGACAAGTGTTGTCCGCAACGCTTGAGTAACTCTGGATACTTCTATATAAAAGAATCATCTTCCCAAGTGGAATCTTCAGCTGGTAGTTTCCTCCATTTAATGAGATAATCTGAAATGGATCTATTCCTCAGCTGATGAAGTCTTGTGTCAGTGATGGCTTCAGGCTCCAATATGATTTTTCCTTCCTCGTCAAGTTCTGGAAATATAGTTTGAACTGGGATCTTGTCGCCTATAACCTTCTTTAAACAAGAAACATGGAAAATTGGGTGTACTCGTGAATATGCAGGCAACTCCCATTTGTATGCCATAGTACCAATCTTTTGCAACACCTTATAAGGGCCATAGTACTTTGGTGATAATTTATTATCCTTCTTGGCTTTCTTGAGGGACATCTGATTTGTATGGTTGTAGTCTTAAAAACACCCAATATCCTACTTCAAAAATTATTTCACTACGATGTTGATCTGCTTGTTGTTTCATGTGATTCTATGCCATGGTTAGGTTTTCCTTTAATATTTGGAGAACTTGTTGTTGATGCTCGATGTGATCTTCCACTGCTTGAACCTTAGATTTTTCTTTTAGAGAAGAAGTGATGGAAGGAGGGTGGTATCCATAGAGTGCCATAAGTGGTGTCATTTTTTTTGCAGTATGAAAGGAAGTGTTATACCACCATTCTGCCAAGGGTAACCATTTGAACCATTG
>JASDQU010300856.1:3092-13941 GCA_032191745.1 Picea mariana
TTTTAAATGTAGACCTAAGTCTAAAGGATTCTCTAAGAAGTATCCTAAAAGGTTTACTCGAAACAGTCATTCCAGAAAGAAAGCCTACTTTAAACGCCGGCCACAGAATCGTCCAGCCAAGCAGTCTTCCTTCTTTATCTACAAAAAGCCTAGCAACTAGGCTTCTAAGTGTCCTCTGTGGTCTAAGACAAAATTCCAATCTAATATTATGGATCTTTTTCAAGTTGGTTATGATCCTTCCGAATGGGAATTAGTTGAAAAACGTTCAGATGGTGAATACCTTTATTTAACTGAGGATAGTGATTCCCTTCCTGACGACAACCTCATTGATCTAGAACATGAATACAATTCATATTCATCCCATATAGTTGAAACTATGAATTTTCTCGACATTAAAATGATGTCACCCTATACAGACCTTACATCACTTCTCAAACAAAGCTCTGCTCTCCAAGAGAAATTGTCCGTTCTTACTCCTGGACAATTCCAGCTCTCCAGACACTATGCTTCTCAAATTTCTCATCTCTCTGCCCAAATCGATAAAATCCAGCAGCCAAGCGTGGTGAATATCCACAATTACACACCTAAAGATGTTGATTTTAGATCATCACAGCATAAAAATAGCAGAGCAAAAAGCACTGTAAAAATTTCAGAATCATCCAAAGAGACTTCATCAGAAGAAGATTCTTTAGATAAKACAATCTTTCATCTAGAAKAATCCATCAAAGAAAAGKAAGCATTAGTTGTTGATTTRTGGAAGAGCTTGAAACTMCAAAAGGAAGAGTTGAACTTYCTAAARATGAAAAGAGATGAACAATTGGAAAAAGAAATGTTCAACACAGAAACAGATAATGAACCATATGAGTCTAAACAAGTGAATGGTTTAGATGATAGATTGGTCATTTCTGTGAATATAAAAGTTCAAGGATATCTGCAGTACACACTAGATGCACAACTTGATACAGGAGCAATGAATTCATGTGCAAAGCATGGAGCAATACCAACCTACTATTGGCAACCTATTGATATCTCTTTTAGACTTGTCAATAAGTCTGAGATTAAGATCAAATACATAGTCCCGGACTTTCCCATATTAATACAGGAAGCCAAAGTACCTGTTACACTCTATTGCTATGATACTGGAGCAGATATACTACTTGGACAAGACTTTGTAAATAAATGTTTACCTTTTGTTATAGGTAGTGATTTTATACAGCTTACAATTTTGGGTAAATCAATTAAAGTACCCAGCAAATCTTCTTATGAAACAAGAAATGCAGTAAAGCAAACTTTCCACCAAGTTGAGAAATCTGCTAGTAGTCTCATTCATATACAGAAAATTATTGGACATACTGAAAAGCATGGATCTGAAATCATAAAGGATATCAAAGAGAAAATAGAAAAAGATTGTACATTTGAATATCCTAATGCCTTTTGGACTAGGGAGCAGTATTTCGTAAGCTTGCCGTATAAAGAAAATTACACCCCCAAACCTCAAAAGGCCTCTGCAAATCACATGTCTCCAATAGAATGTGAATATTGCCAGAAAGAAATTGCAGAGCTTATGGAAAGAAAACTAATAGAAATCAGTAGAAGCCCTTGGGCTTGTCCTGCATTCTATGTCAACAAGCACAGCGAACAAAAATGAGGAAAACCCAGGATGGTAATTAATTACAGAGCTTTGAATGATGCACTGCTTCGTATTAGATTTCCATTACCATCAAAAGAATTGTTGTTTTCCAAGATTGGGAAGTGTAATGTATTTAGTAAGTTTGATCTGAAAAGTGGTTTCTGGCAGATTGGTATAATTCCTAAAGATAGATATAAGATAGCTTTTGTTGTCCCTAATGGCCAGTACTAGTGGAAAGTGATGCCCTTTGGTTTGAAGAATGCTCCTTCTGATTTTCAGAAAAGGATGGATGATATCTTCAAACATCTTAATTTTTTTATTGTATATATTGATGATTTGCTTGTTTGTTCTGTAGATTGTAAATCACAGGTACAGCATCTCAGAACAGTTTATGACCTCTTATTCAAACATGGTTTAGTGATTGGTTTTTCTAAGATTTGTTGGGCACAAACAAAGATAGAGTACCTTGGATTGATCTTATCCAAAGGAGAAGTTGAATTACAAGATCATATCCTGACAAAGATTACAGAATTCCCTGATGAGATTCTTGATCAGAAACAGGTTCCTTGGTTGTATGAATTACATCCGACAGTTCTATGAAAATCAATCTAAGGATGTCAGGATACTCCAGAAAAGGTTAAGTAAAATTCTACCTTGGAATTATAAAATGACACAAGTTGTTCAGAGTATAAAGTAGAAAATCCAGAATTTACCTAAGCTACATCTTCCAGACATGGATCTTCAACTTGTATTAGAAACTGATGCCTCAAATGATACTTGGGCAGTAGTATTATTATAGAAGAATGGCCCTAAGTTGGAAGAAGTGTGTATATACACTTCTGGTTGCTTTAGTGATACTAAGCCAAGATACCCTTCTTCACATAAAGAAATTCTTGCTGTCAAGAATGGCATTAAAAAATTCAGATTATTCTTAAAGCCTGTACATTTTATTGTCAGAACAGATCTGAAACATATGAAGGGTATGCTATCTAATCAACGTCTGTTGGAACAGGGAAACAACAAAATATTGCGATGGAGTTTATGGCTTGACGGATTTGATTTTGAAATCCATTACAAACCTGGTAAAGACAATTGTGTTGTTGATCTTCTTACCAGAGAAGCTGCTCCATATCAGAATAAAGACAGAACCATTAAATGGCTTCATCCTCCTTGAGCGTAAGGGATGCTCCTCCACCAGGATTCAAATGGATCCTAGTGTGTACAGATTGTGAATATTGTTATTGTTTTAAATGTTTAATTTGTTACATTAGAAGCAATCCAACCTGTATAAAAATTCTTAATAAATGGATACAGAAATATAACCATTATACATCCTATTTTGGTTACTTCATAATGAGCCATACTATGGCTAGAGGATCAATAATAGGAGGACCAATGCAAGGACAGATGTATATATTGCTTTATACTCCTTGCATCACATATGAAGATTATTGCAAAATTATGTTGCAGGTTAAATATGATGGTTGTTGTTGGATAACCTTTGAGTGCTCAACATTCAAGGATACACCTATCTGGTGGTTTGGTTGGCTGTATATTCTGTATTGGACTTACTGTCCCAGAGATGTTGCCTTCTTTGGAACTAGTAAGGATGTTTTTATACAATGGTTCAAAGCAGAAATAGAAGAAGCTGCTCATTATGAGGGATGGTTTGTTTTTAACTTATCATTCCGAGGAAGTGAGTTGCACTTTGAAAAGTTTGAGCCACCCCATCCTCAAACATATAAAGTGACCAGTGAATATTTTGGTGACTTATGTGTAGCTGAAGATGAATTGATTCCATCCATGCAAGGATCTCCATTTTACAAATGCTTCAGTGGATTACCACCATTCTCACTTGAAAATAGCTCTCCACCCAGCAGTCATTTCAACTATGGAAGTGATGGATCATTTGATTATATTGTTGAATACAACATAGTTAATCGTATGGAAGCATGATGGGCCTAGTGCTCACTATTTTGTAATAATGTTGTATTGATTCTTTTTCATGTCTAACGGGCCGACAGTGGTGTCCCGTTAGTTCTGTGGGTTCCTGTAGAACTCCACTATATAATCATGTGATCTAATCTATTCGTAGATTTGCGAATATTTACTTTTGTCTAGTCATTCCGTAAAAGTCGGTATGGGTCCCCATATGGCCGAGCCTCTAAGGGACGAGATAATAGCTGTAGTCCACAGCTACCCCATCCACTTGAAAGGAATCTTTGTTTACCGGCAGTTGCCAGTTTATGTCTACTGGTAACTTGCTAGAATTTGTATAAATAAGGCTCTCCCCCTCTCATTTAGACATTCGGAAATCGAGAGAGAGTCTAAGTGTGAGTCTTAAAGTTTGTAGTGTGTCGAGCAGTGTGTATCCTCTTCACTCGCCTTCGGGAACTTGTGAACGAAAAACACTGATGTCAAGTGTAAAGATTGTCATATAATAGCGCTCTGTTGATCCTATATGATCTTGATCTTACTCTGTAAAATTGGTATCAGAGCCAGTGTGTCCAAGTTTCAGTTTCAAGTATCTAAGTTGTTAAGCTAGTTTCTGCCTAAGCAGTCGGCCAGGAGCCTATAATAGCACTCTGTTGATCCTATATGATCTTGATCCTACTCTGTAAAATTGGTATCAAGATCATATAGGAATTATATAATATATAATTCCTCCAATAATGCCCCCGCTCACCATATACAGAGAAAGAATGGGTGAATAAGGTAAGTATATTTTAAATAAGTTATATGAAAAATATCAAAATTAATAATAAAAATGTCCAACTAAATATTTTTATATTCATTTAAATTTATAAGGCAAATTCTATGCTTAGAATAGTTTAGAATGGAATTTTATAAAGTCCAAATAAAAATATTTCATTAATAATAAAATTAATGAATATTAAAATACATTTGAAAATTATTTTAAAGTTTTATCTTGTTATGCAATATAGGGAATCTAGCTTTGAAGGAATATATATATAGTTTAGAATTAAGAGCTTCTTATAGAAAAACCTACATAAAAAAACCTTCTACAAGTTCAAAGAAATCTAAATCGGATCAATTTCCTCGTAAAGAAGAGTTTCTTATAAAGAAACCTACATTAAAAAACAAAAAGAACCTTCTACAAATTCAAACAAATCTAAAATAGATTATGTTAAGATTTGGGGATTCTTTCATGGGCCTATCAAGGAACCCTAGGTATGCATGGAAAGGGTTGTCCTTTCCTTTGATAATCATGTTGAATTTTATGTTTTGTGGGTTCTTTTGAAACCAACAATAGACTATTGATTAAAATCCTTACAAGTGTTCAAAAATTCAAATATGTTGATGGATTGAGATAACAATAGATGTTCAGTGGAAAATATAATATTATCTTCAATCATGAAAGTTAAATATGTTGATGGATTGAGATAACAATAGATGTTCAGTGGAAAATATAATATTATCTTCAATCACGAAAGTTAAGAGCTAGTTTTAATGCATGGTACTTTGTTCATATTTACATAAAGTAAAATTCAAAAGAAGATCAACAACTATTCAAGGTAGATTTACCATTGCAGGGTTCCTATATAAATGGGAGTTGAAAGAAGGTTTACCATTGGAGGGGAGTTCCTATATGAATGTGAGTTGAAAGAAGACACAAATTTCTTTCTTTGAAAGATCTTTCTAATGAATTAGGAACCACATAAAGTTTTGAATTGTGTTTGGAAGTTATGACTAAAATTTTGAAAAATATATATTTTTTTTAATTTATGGAGAAGTGATTATAGCATGTAAAGAAGAGATAGGAAGAAAAAATTTACTACAAAATTTAAAAAATAAAAAATTGATATCCTAAAATATGTTAATTTTGGTTCTTCTCTATTTTTGCTAAAATACACTTTATGAAGTTGAAAACAATTCTCTTCTCTTTACAATGAAAAAATAAATTTTCAAAAGTTAAAAATAAATTACAATGAAAAATTAAATTTTCAAAAGTTGAGGTTACGAAAATTAAGATACATATAAAAACCATGTTAAAACAAAAGATTCAATTATTTTCAATTATAGGTTTTTTAATGAAGTTAAATTACACTTTTTGAAGCTAGAAAGAAAATAGGTTTTTTTATGAAGTTAAATTACACTTTTTGAAGCTAGAAAGAAAATAGAACCAATTTGTAATAGTACCATAACCCTAAAAGATATTTAAAGAATATTTTGAGAATTCCCAGCATGTAAATTAATATAGATTTTGAATCATAATAGATTACCGTATATACAATTTTATATTGAAGTACATAATAATAGATTATGATATAGAATTTTAAATTGGAGTAGATAATAATAGATTATGATATATAATTTTAAATTGCACTATATTATAGTGTTTTGTTTTTTAAGTAAACTAACTATATTAATATTTACAATCTGCATAAAAGAGGAATAACTAGTTTACAGTTTTAAGAGATTATGACAGCCATTCAGATTCAAAAATAAATAAATAAATAGTCTGATTCAGGGAAATCATGTATGAAATGTTTTTCTATGTTTAATCATTAAATTGTAGCAGAGGTTTAGAGAGTCTATATTGGCCATAGCCTGATTTTAAACTAGAAAAAGCAGAGGAAAAATGAAAAAACATCATAAAATCGCAATTTTAGGAAACATTAGGAACTTGGAGTTCCATATTTGATGGCCCTATGACTAAAATAGAAGAAGCGCCAAGGACTGGACCAACAACGGGGGGTTGGAAGACGTCCCCTGCTTGTGGGCCAGCCAAGTCACAACCTTTAGCAAATATTCATTCTGAGACTCCAGCATTTCCATCCTGCTTTTAAGATGGCAAAAATGCTCATCTTTGGGCAACATGCCACATGATACCATTGTTTTAGTAT
The DNA here is from genome assembly GCA_032191745.1 of Picea mariana. Lineage (NCBI taxonomy): Eukaryota > Viridiplantae > Streptophyta > Pinopsida > Pinales > Pinaceae > Picea > Picea mariana. The sequence goes on from JASDQU010300856.1 coordinate 9,591, forward strand.
GCTAATATAATTCTAGGGTGTGAAAAAACTTGGAATTCTTGATTTTGGAACAACCTAGTTCAGGGATCACCCCACCCACTTGAAACTCGACCTCATCATCCTCCTTGAACTCGTGAGCCAGGTGAACCTCAGCTTCCAGAGCTGACATGGCTGCTTTTTCTCAGGGATGATTTTAAGGATGGAAACATATTTTAAAATGTACAAACCTTGGCGAATCTTACTAATCCTTCATATGCCAACTATAAATGATTGGCGATATTTTTGTAAAAATATTCAAATTACTAAGGATTTTATATAGTTTTTATAAAATTTTGGCAATTTTTAAGGTAAAATAATTTTATCCTGTAGAATTTGGGTGAATCATTTTTAAAGCAGCGAATCTCATTTTTGGAAAAACCATGGAAAATTAGCCCATGAGCGAAATTTAGCCCCTAAAATCATCACTGCTTTTTCCTCCTTGGGCACGAAGTGCTCATAATGGTCTGCAACATCCAACATTGCCCTGACATCCCAAGACAACTCAACACCAGAGGTGTGAGGTTTGCGTCCTCGAGGTGTCATCGAAGCCAGAAGTAAAATGGTTGGAGTGATAAACCAATGACCAGAGAGATGTGAATCTCTCGAAACCAAATCCAATAGAGCAGAATTGGAAATTAGATAGCAGGTGATTGAAACATAAAGAGCAATGAGATCCTTGACAATCTTGAAAACTCTTCTAGCTCTCCCATTGATCCAGAATCGAATCTAGAAGCCAGATAGGGCTCAGAAAGGCCTAAAATTAAAAATGATCAAAATATATTCAAAACAGACGTGTACGTAGGCCTCGACGTTACGAACCCAATTCAACTTGAACAGGCTCAAACAGACGTTGTATGCTCTAGATATCGTGATCTATTCATTTAGCCAAGCATGCAAAACAATGTTGATTGTACAGTCTGTATAGTCCGTACAGTGCCACGTGGCAGCTGACTGTACAAGTCGTACGTAAGTACATCTAACGTGGCAGGGTATAGTCGGAGCTGACGTGGCAGCGTCTGGATGTGACATGTGGCAGTTGACTGTACAATGACATGGACAGGTTGTCGACTAGGAAGGTACAGGTGGACCAATCCAGGAGTGACACATGTCACCACTGCAAGGGTGACATGTGGTACATCCGTACAATGCTTACGTGGTGGGTACAGTGGCATGTGACATGGCAGACACGTGGTTGGAAGAAGTGGATGAATCAAGAACTGACACATGGCAGTACTCTCAATGTATGGTATGGTGCCAAGTGGCCCATACATGGGATGACACATGCCACCCCTTTACTAGTTATTGGTTGGAATAATTATTTGGAGTTTATGAGGTTTGAACTCGCCACCTCGGGAATGGGCGGAAGCATCTTGGTGGGGGTCGAGCTAGCCAACTCGCCCTAACTATGGGTCTTAACCATATATTGTTTCAGTTGTATTTATAATATATGTGGTTGGAGTAAGGGTTGGGGCCTAGCCCCAACCCCCTGATGGAAACCTTGTCATATGCCCTCATTGATGTGACTCTGCTCTATGTTATGGCATGCACGGGGTTATAGTTTGGAGCTAGCCCCCGGTTCCGATGAATAACATATGACCCGGTGCTGAAGTTTGTGTGGTGGCACGGAAGTATGGAGGTTAGCCCCAGTCGATCGGGCTAGCTTGCCGACCAGGGGGCGTAACCATAGGCCAAAGACCAGGGGGGTAAGGAATGGGCGCATGAACCAAGAGTCGAGAATCCAAGAGGGGGTCTGCGCATAACTACTAGCATTTGGCCACATGGGGCGTGCCAATATGACCAGGAGCCAGGGAATAGGGGGTTGTGCCCTATTTATGTGCTAAAGTGGGTTTTTAACTTTATAATAGAGATTAAATTGGATTTTCTCAGCAGTTTTGGAGATTTTGGTCATTTTTGGGGGATATTGGGCCCTTTTTTAGGCCAGATCTTGGAGAGAAGTTGGGAGGTTGTTACCAATGTCATATCTATATAAACCAGGGCTTCTTGAAGCCATGGAGGAGGTTCAAAGTAGGTTTATGCTGCAGAAATATTGATCCAAAGACATTTTCATGCAGGGAAGTTATTGAGGAGTGCACTTTTGCGGGCCATTTCCGGGAGCTTCGTTCATCCGATTTGGGTGCCGTTAGTTTTGATGGGTTCTTGATATCTGGTAGAGCACGAACAGGTCATTGTTGTAATCCATTATCACTTTCATGATGTACATTTAAATCTTAGAACATAAATAAGAAATCCCACTGAGACATGGGCCCAGTGACGTAGGCGAGATTGTCGAACTTTGTTATCACATTGATGTTTATGGTTTGTTGTCTTCATGCTTATGTTCAGATTTGTATATGTGTATATGGTTTTCATATTTCTTCTATAATTCTTCATCTTTCATTCAGTTCCTAAATGGTTAAATAACACATGCAAGATAACTCAACCATTGTCATTTAAAAGATCTTTTTGGATCAAGTGGTATCAGAGCTAGTTGACGGTTGAATTTTGAGTTTGCATGTTTACCAGGGAAGAGCTCATATCAGTTGAGGAAATGGAAACTAAAGAGGGACTTTCTCAAGATGAGAAGGATATGCGAAAATCTCTCTTTGCCATGTCTGAGATGGTGAAAGTGTTGTATGAAGACTACTTGGAATGAAAGAGATTGGCTCAAGTGAAATCTTCAAAGAACAACAAAAGAAAATAAGAATTGAAGGAATTTCCTTCTACATATGTTTCAGAAAACATCTATGAGGTATGCAGTGAAGGTCATTCATCAATTTCACATAGATCCCATCAAGATGGTTCTTTTGGTGCATTTGAAAAACATACAAAAGGTGTAGGTTTGAAATTGCTAACCAAGATAGGATATGAAGGAAAGGGACTTGGAATCAAAGGCCAAGGTATCGTTAATCCCATTGAGGTTGTGGAAAGACCTTGTTATTTAGGATTGGGATATGGAAAAGAGGAGATTGGATAATTCTCCAAGATGGGCTCCAAAACATCGAAAGCAAGTAATTCTTCAAATGGTCAGCTTAAGTCATTGCAGGAACACTTCACGAAAGGTGATGGCGTATCACTTCTTGATTGTGATAGTGAATGCAATTTATCTCCAAATCAAAGTGAAGATCAACAAGAAAGGTATAATGGTCATAATTTTACCAATTCTCTTTTTTATTATAAAAATCATAATCATGTAATCCGAAACTTGTGGAATATGTATCCATGTACTTTTTGTCATTGAACTAAGAACTATGTTGCCAAGTGTTGGAAGAGACAATCTTTGTACGGGAATTTTATGTCGACCAAGAAGGAGACATGATATAAAGACTCAACTCCACAATGGAAGAAAGAGAAGGGCAAACAAGTCTGGATGCCAAAAACCCACTGCACTTTTTGCAACAGGGGTGGACATCAAAAGGCTAAATGTTGGAAGCTTAATCCAAAGCTTTGTCCAAAGAAGAACAAAAGGATTGTGCATGTACTCATGGAGGAAGAAAGATTATCAGTGAAGAAATAGGAACACAATGAAGGAAAGAAAACAACCACTTGGTTTTTCCAGAAGTGGATGTCACATCTTCATCTATTTTGCTTCCATTAATGTAATCACACATGTTGAAATGATGACCTGTTATAACATTATTTTGAACAACATAGTATTTTGGTTTTGTCCTTATGAGTATGTAATCAGTAAGGTTAATTTTGTAACCTTTTGGAGGACCAAAAGGTCTTTAATGGGGAGGTGTGATCCAGAATCAGATCCAGAAGCCCGATAGGGCTCAGAAAGGCCTAAAAATCAAAGTGCTCAAAATCTCTTCAAAACAGACGTGTGTGTAGGCCTCAATGTTACAAACCCAATTCAACTTGAACGGTCTCAAACAAATGTCATATTCTTCATATATCACGATCTATTCATTTGGCCAAACAAGAAAAAAAATGTTGATTGTACAGTCCGTACAGTGCCACGTGGTAGCTTACTGTACAGGTTGTACGACTGTACAGCTGATGTGGCAGGGTACAGTTGGATCTTACATGGCAGCATCTGGATGTGACATGTGGCAGTTGACCATACAGTGACGTGGACAAGTTGTTGATTGGATAGGTACAGGTGAACCAATCTGGGAGTGACATGTGTCACCACTGCAAGGGTGTCAGTGTTTCATGGAAACCTGCACAAGAGATCTAGCTAAAGAAAGTACAAACAAAGTTTATCAAGAAAGGAAAAGAGATTCAATATGGAAGAATGAGAAAATATATTCACACTACTCCAATGAGTTGATGATTGATACATAGATCATGATCAATATGATACAATGAATGAGTGGAATACACTCATATA
>JASDQU010300857.1:663-13882 GCA_032191745.1 Picea mariana
CAACTAATGGCCTAAAGCCCACATAAATAAAATAACATTACTAATCTAATATGCCCCAATTAAGGGGTAATGAGCCAATATTAGCACTTAACACTTTTGAATAAATAGGTATCTCCTTAATTGATTGAAATAATGGTATTTTGACACACACATTTGTGATTTCTCCTAAGAAATCAAACTCGGGCTGTATAGAAGGTTTGTCTTGATTTATCCTTTTAAGATAGGGTGGGTCATGTAGTGCAAGGTTGGAATTTTTGGTTTTTGAAGGTTCCTGAGATTGTTTTTGTTCTTATTCTTCACTTGGGACCTCCTCATTTAGGTCATCAATGCTAATGAGAGGTTGGTCATTGGTTCGAGTCTTTCCATATATAAGGTGAATATCGTTACAATCCAGGGAAGAGATGGAATAACTAGGGTAGGTCTCAAGTCCAACAACTTGCATTGGTTGGGATGGACGCCCATTATTTGGGTTAGTTATGGGTTGTGCAGGTATTTTTTATCAAGGAGGGGTGGATGTATATGCCTACATCTAGAGTGTGGGAAGAAGTTTCATGGTTGTTTTTATAATAAGTTGTTGAGGTCCTCCCATGGTGGGATTTCTCCATCCTTATTTCCATAACTGATTGGGAGGAGGAGCTACACATTGTTGAGTTGAAATACCCCATGGTTGAGAAGCATATTTCATTGAATGGTTAGTCCAATATGAATTGAAATATTGAGATTGGTATTATATCATACCTTGAGGTTTAGGCTTCCCTGGTCGCTTTTGTGAGATGTAGCAGAACTATTCTAGCTCCTCAGATTTTTTTAAAATAGCCTTTATTATGGGTATGGATGGAAAATTATGTGTAGCATGGTCCTCATTGCTTATTCCATAGACCTATATCTGATCCAATGGACATTCTCTCTTCAGATTCTTTTTTCTACACTTCAAACAAAAGATAGCCAATGCTCGTTCTTTTTCTTCCCGCTTCTTCTTTTTCTATAGTGTATCTAGTTGGGTTCTCATGGAACTAAGTATATTGGTTTTAAAATCCTCTAACATGTTCTTGATTTCTTCCCTTGTTACTCCACTTCTTTCAATTTTTCTTGTTCTTTCCAATATATCTCTTGGCCCTTTGCTTGTTTTAGATGTGCCTCGGGAATACTTACGGTAAAGTTTGAAGACAATATCATATTCTAGTTGAGACATGTCTCCCTCTCCCATAAGGTTCAAGATTTATATATAATCAACTCATATTCCTCTTAAAAATAATACATGTTGCATTTCAAGAGCCAAGTCTCCTTTCTTTTCCCTTTCCAAGTTATAGGTGAATTGCTCGATGTAGTCTTCCATGATCTCGTCTTGATGTTGCATCATCTTGAAAAATTCCTCTCGNACCGTAAGTATTCCCGAGGCACATCTAAAACAAGCAAAGGGCCAAGAGATATAGGTGAATTGCTCGATGTAGTCTTCCATGATCTCGTCTTGATGTTGCATCATCTTGAAAAATTCCTCTCGCATTTCCTTGTCTTTATAGTAGTTATGGTATTTGTCTAGAAATTCCTTTTTCATCTAGTCCCATGAGTGGATGTTATCCTTTATGAGGCCCATGAACCATCATAACACAGAGCTCTTAAGTGTGGCGGGAAAGAGATTCAATTTTTAGGAATATGTCACATAGTCATAGCTTCTGCAAAGTACATTAAACTCAAAGAGGAAGGTAGCAGGATCCTCTTTAGATAACCCATGAAATTTTGGAAAGGTTGAATGAGGGATTTTCCTCATCTGTTTCTTTGATTGGGAATCTGAAAGTTGTGGGTTCCTCTTTGAAAATATTGTGTTCCATTTCATTCTGAGGGATATCCTATTCTTCGAAAGGTGCCTCGGGAAAAATAAACTCTTATGAATGGTATTGCTCCCCTGACAATGGAATCTCGGTGTACAAAGATCATTGCACCATCTCTGATACCACAGGAGATGCTTGAGGGTACTTTTTGGCAAGTGAACTTGTTTTTGGTGATAAGTAATTTGATTGATGATGCTCCTTCCACTCTTGTGATTAACATGCATTGTTAGTTTTTCATGGGTTTTTGGAAGAGATAATAAATCTACCTTACTGGTCTCTATATTTGGGCATAGAAAATTTTAGAAAAGCATTCTACAAATCACTGAAGAGAAATCATAACATATATTCTAGTAAAATGAAGAAAATTCCACCCAAATAAACAATGCTACTTTCTTTTAACAGTTCCCCAACAATGTTGCAAAAAAAATGGACTTTTCAATTACTTCCTAATTGTATTAGCAAGCAAATGAAGAGTTGTACACTTAATTATCACTCTAGGGATTGTATGGAACTTGCAAAGTGTCGTGCACAATCTATGCAAGAAGAGTGTTGTTTTAACTATGACGTTGTAGCACTTTAATGTCACAATTCAAAGATTCAAGATATGTAATTAAGTCACCAAACTAATCTATGGCCTAGGTTTATCTTGTAGAAATTAAAGCACACTTGAAGAAATTGAAATCACACTTGCAAAAATCAAAATCACACTTGTGGAAATTGAAATCAGACTTGCAGAAATTGAAATCACACTTGCAGAAATTGAAATCACACTTGTGAGAATTGAAATCACACTTTTAGGAATTAAAAATTATGCTATGATCTATTGGTAACTTGCTTGAGTATAATGAAGTTCTTGTATTATTGCAAAATTTAAGTGTTTTTTTGTTCAATGTTAATCCAAGAACATCATTCAAAAATTGCGAAGACTAAAGCTAGAGGAAATCAGAAAATAAGAAAAATAAAGTGCAGCTGCAAGTGGGGTTGCAACAACATGAGTTGCGGCAACGAAGTTGTAGCACAAAAATAAATTCAACAACCAAGTTGTAACGGCATGATTCGTAGCAACTGAACTGTGTTATTATCGAAACTGAAGTGACACGAGTTGCAACAATAGAAAGCGTGGAATGATTGTAACTTTAAAATAATCTGAATTATAGTTTTAAGAATAGAAAACCAAACCACATATAAGTCATATCTTTGTTCTATACATTTTAAATTACAATAAACTGAAAGATGATTATGATATCAAATAGGCTATACTATGGTTTTGGAATGACAAAAAATTGGAAAAACGTTTACAATATGTGAATAGAGCTATGGATTTGGAATTATATCAATTGAAAGAAGACAATGCTAAAATAAACTAAACATAAGTAAAATGTTAATTTCTAATCCTATTGGTATAGGAAGTACTTGACTAAGGAGGGGACCCTACCCCCTTAGGCAAGGTACTGAGCTATGAAACCAGAATCACACAATCACCAGTACATCAACACGCACATGAAAGCTAGAACTGAAATTATATTGTCGTAGTTTGAAAGATACAATAGCAGAAAAATGCAATTTCTAGAATAATTTCCTCTTCCTCAGCTTTGGGGAGCCGATATTTTTATACAACATGATTATTTTTCTAAAATTATACAAACAATGGATGGATGACCATGAGAATTTGGTTGTACAAAGATTCTTCCAAACTTTAGTGGGAATCAGGCATATGTTGACTCGATAGGAAACCACTTTTTCCTTTAATCACCCGCTTGCCTCATGTCGCCTTTCTCCATGAAAATTGTTTCCCAAGTGATAGTTTCAACTTTGACTATTGTGTTGGTGAGATTTATTTGGAGTCATAGCAATGAACAGCATGCTCGGAGTTGCAACAGTTTGTCTGGGGTTGCAACAAATATGAATGCACCTTAAGTTGCATCAGTTGGTTTCCACCCTAAACTATATCACTTGGAGTTGTAGCAAAGAGATGTTGCAACTATTGTATTCTTCTGTATAGAGATATTAGTAATGATTTACTTTTAAGAATTATGAAAAAATAAAGTAATAATGGCATATGGGGAAGGATTCATACCTTAGTGATAATCAGGGTGAACTGGATAAAGGAAGGATGAAAATGGGAAGTGATTAGTGGAAAATGGCAAGAAAAAAGGTATACATGGGTGTTGAAAGTATTCCATTTTAGGCACCTGTCACTCATATCATCATCCGATGGAAAACTTGAAGGAGGTCATCCACTGGTGGAAGGTTGAAGTTAACAATGTTGATGATAATGATCCAAGAGGAATAGAGATCAAAGAATTTGAGGGTGAGCACGCGGTTGAGGAAAACGTGATGTAGGTGGTTACGCCATAATATGGTGGTCCAATAAATACAAATAAACATAATATAGGCATGCATGAGGCACCCAAAATGACTATAATCGAAGATTATCGGGATAAGAATATGGCCACTCAGGTTGTAGACCTCGTTAAAGAATAAAGAGACTTGTTCCCTAGAATTTTCTCATGTATGAAGGGAATTGCAGGGTCCCTAGTGGATATGAAAATCCATGTCAAGCTTGACACTAAACTGGTGAAGAGAAGGTTGTACTTCTTTAATCCCAAGTATAAAGAAAAGGTGTGCAACGAGTTGGATCAGATGTTGGATGTTGCAGTCATTGCTCCTATGGAAGAGTCGAATTGGATTAGTCCCATGGTGGTGCAACCAAAGAAGATAGGTGACAATAGAATTTGTGTAGATATATGGAGATTCAATGCCACCTGTGTACACAATCTGTTCCCTACTCATTTCACTGATGAGTTTATAGAGAATGTTGGCAGAAAAGAGTCCTACTACTCCTTTACGGACATATTTTCAGGATATCATCAAGTTCAGATCTCATAGGAGGATCAAGAAAAAACCACCTTTGTGATACAATGGGGTTCCTTTTCTTATACGATGATTCCTTTTGGGCTAAAGAATTCCCCTATAGTATTTTCGAGGATTTTTGTCACAACATTTAAAGAATTCATCCACAAGTTTCTTGAAGTGTACTTAGATGGCTAGAAATTTTTCATCTTGTTGAAAGAGAACATTAAATCTCTTTGGTTGATGTTGGATCAATGCTTCCAGCTCCATATTTCACTAAAATTGAAGAACGACATATTATGTACACTGTTTAGGACGTTGTTGGGGCATGTGGTATGCAAGGATGGACTATTGGTCGACCAAGATAAAATTGTTTCCATACTAGATATGATGGCCCCCACCTCATTTCACGAGTTTCATGTTGCATTGGGTCATACAAGATATTATCAATGGTTCATTCAAAACTATCTGAAAATTGTTGCCCCCTTGGAGAAGTTATCATGCAAGGATACCAAGTATATCTAGACATAGGAATGTTAGCAAGCTCTTAATACTCTCATGGAGAAACTGGTCACAACGTTGATTATGGTTTTCCTCAACTAGTCTGATCTCTTACATGTTCATGTAGATGCTTTGTTCATTGCATTAGGAGCAGTTCTGGCGCAACTAGGAAAAGAGAATATTGATAATCTGGTATACTTTACTAGTCATAAATTGTGTGATGTGAAAAATAATTATGCAACCATTGAACGTGAGGGCCTCGACATGGTATATGCATTACAGAAGTTTCGACACTACTTTCTCGGCACCCCTTTTAAATTATTCATTGACTATTTTGCGCTCAACTATTTGGTCCAAAAAACACTATTAGGGGGGAGGATATGTCTCTAGCTATTGTTATTTTAGGAACTCGACTTTGAAGTAGTTTTCAAAGAAGGAAAATATAATGTTTGACTAGGTCACCTATTGAGGATCGAATCTGGAGAAGTGGGTTAGGGTCTAGATGATGAACTCCCTGATGTGCAAATCTAATGCATAGAAGCAGTCCTTGATCAACTAGTTGAGATCGATGATTTTTTCACAACAAGATAGGCTCCGAGGGGGTATACTCTAGCTCAATACCATTAATTGGTGAATTTTAGTGTCAATTATCAGTTGATTGTTGAAAAACTATATAATTTGGGACCCTCTTTTATCGAAAAACTGCATGAACGAGACCCTCTTTAGTATGAAGCACACAAAGGAATTGCAGGAGGGCACAATGTTGGTAAGACCATCTCACAAAAGGTCTTATGTGAATGGCTTTGGTGGCCCTCACTCTTCATATCTACCAAGTAGTATTGTAAACGTTGAGATGTATGTCAATGGATCAGAAATCCCTACCGATGAGATGTGCTCCCTATGTTTCTGATTACATCAGTGGATCCATTTGAAAAGTGTTCCATTAATTTTTTGTTCCCAGTCAATGTGCTTGTGCATGGGATGGGTGTGCACTATATTATTACTTCCATGCAGTATTTGATTAGATGGGTCAAAGCTAAGTCAATTGAGAATTGTATAGTAGAAACAACGACACAATTCATTTTTGAGAATGTGATTACTAGGTTCGAGTGCCTGAAGGTATTGATCAGTGACCAAGGCTCACATTTTCTGAATGAGACCATTTGGGAACTCACTCAAGAGTTCATGATCCATCACCAAAAGATAAATATCTATCATCCTCAAGCTAATGGTACAATTGAAGCTTTCAATAATATTTTAGAACATGCTTTACCCAAAGTTTGTGATGTGTAGAATGACGATTAGGACCAACAGATACATTTTGAGTTATGGGAATAAAAAGAAACCTATAAAAGGATGGCAAAGTACACCACATTCAGATTGGTCTACGACACAAAAGAAGTCATGTCGTTGAGTTTGTTGTTTGCATCCTATGGATTTCTATAGCTACTCACATGATAGATGAAAGGTTACTTTAGCACAAGTTAGATGAACTCATAGAGCTAGAAGACAATCATTTGGTGGCAGCATGATCACAACATCTACCACAAAATCCTACAACTAGGGTCTTTGATATTGTTATATGAAAAAAAATATTTACAACGCCTTGATAAGTTGTGTATGCATTGGTTGGGCCCCTTCCACCTGGTTTACACTAGGGAAAATGATGCATCCAAGTTGGTTGCATTGCAGGGAAAATGCCTCAAGGGACTTGTCAATGGAAGAAGATTGAAGGTGTACTATGTCCCACAGGGGTCACCTCTCACTTAGAAGCTTATATCCCACCTAGATTTACAGTAGGATAGTTATAGAATAGGATGTACAACATGTAGCATAGTACTTAGTTAATATCAATAACATTTTTGGAAACACAAGTCATGATTTTATCACACATGTGGACTGGATTGATTGAAAGCTTTGTAGATTCCCAAGTTTTCCAATTTTAAGTGCAGTAATGGCTCTCGTACAAGGTAATGAATCTAACATAAAAATCACATGGTTCTGGGCCACGTTATCTGGTGTTCCACCTCAATGAAAGTTCAAGAAATCTAGTTCGAGAAGATCATACATGGAACAAGTACATAATCAGTGATGATGCCACATTCCAAAAGGAATACCACCAGTATGGTAGATTAGAATTGTTATCCACTCACTTGTAGGGCTATATGTGGCTTCATAGTTTTTCTCTAGTTATTCACATCATATAGTTCCTTGTTTCATTCCTAACTTCATTTTTTACCGTCATATACTCTATATATACCCATTTCTTCCCACCCATCCATTAGAGAGATCCTCCACACTCAATTCTCTTTCAACCCCTCTTGTTCCTCTTCCACCAACTCTTTGTGTGGTTTCCATTATCCCCCCCATCTTCACTACCCATACCATCCCCCATCTAAGGTTCAATTTCATGACCGAGTGTAGGATACTTTTAGGGGCATGTAATTCCTAGTTCAATTAGATATCCAGAGAAACCACAGTCCAATTCTCATAGCAGTTGAAAATTCAAATTATATTTTTAGAAAGAGTTCCCAAGATATTTCTCACCAGCAAGACACAACCTTTTACCAAAATGTTCCCTGAATTGTTTATCAAAAATTGTGGCAATACACCATCTCTCTAATCCTAAAGCTAGTGTGTATGTCGCCATGGATACTCACCTTTGCTGAAGCAGACAGCCCAAGGCTGCGAGTTATCCTATCCACTGGGCTTGGTATTCCACGTCTTCTATCCTATATAGTTAGATCAATAATACAGGAGGATGATGATGCTCTCCCCCAATGGATCTCTTCCTTGGGATCTACCTCTCATATCTCAATGAGTAACTACGATAAGTTCTATTTGTATCGCTTGGTTCAGTTAGGGGTTCAACTTTTGGATGAGGTGCTTCAAAAATATCTCACTCACCACTACTGAAACCCTTGAAGAAATTGAGTTCGATCATTTGTACAAATGAATCCCAAATCCATCTCTTACCTTGAGGACTTCTCGACTCACTCCAAGACTTGTGTCTAGCTGCAACTACAACCTCGACATATTATTTTATCTTACTCAAACCCGGATACAACCACAACTTGTTTTGAGGCTCTGGATCCACAATAAATATGATTTTATCTTACTCAAATCCCATATCAGTCACTCCATGAGGTACGTGGCTCGAGGACGAGATAAATAATAGTGATGGGGGCCTGTTAACACCCAAAGTTTTGGGTAAATATTGTATGCATGCAAAAACGAATTTGTATGCACATTTTAGTTTTGGGCATGCTCTAATAGTTGCACAGTAGATGACATGAGGTGTGTGCGAAATTCCATTTTTTTTTAATGTCCACTAGTTCAATTTTTTCCAATGCACACCAAAAGTTAAGAGGACACCCCATGCATGTTATATTCAAGAAAATAATGTTTGGGAAGTCTTCCTAAATGATTACTTCAAACAACACGGGGGATCATGGAGAAGTAAGGAAATGAGATAGAAAGGTAGTTAAGATAGCCACTATTCCAGAGAGGCTACATGGCATGCATGTGGGTGACAAAATCATGCAGGACTGGTAGTCAGCAGAGAGAGTGGAGCATAACTAAAATTGATTGACTGCCAAAGAAGGTAAGGGAATAAAAGGAAGAAATGCTGACAAAGAAAGGGTTCATCAGTTGATCTATTAGTTATCCACTATGTTGGTTATCCAGTGATTGAGAGTTTTTTTCAATGTCCTTGATCTTTCTCTGAGCCTATGTTTGTAATGTATCTGGTTCTGAGTATGACTTTGTAATGTCTGTAGAGTCTAAAATAAAGTGAATTATGATTTGTGATGTAATATTGGGGAAATATATATGGGTCTATATTTTTGTTTCTATCAATTGATGAGTTTCTTAATGTATTTTTGTGAATGGTTAAATGAATATAATAAAGCGACAAATATTTTTGTTCTATGTTGTGTTGTTCTTATGTCAAATGAATGTTTGTGTTGATATTGGATGAGGTTAATAGTTAAGTATGATTCAATGGAAAGTATGAATGTTGTCTCGAATGGATTCCTGTGTAATAAACCCTTCATCATTGACTCAAGACCAGTTGGTCTCTGTGATCCTCATGGCATCTTGGGTGAGACCTTATTCATCCTTGGTCGAATATTGATACGTCAACATCTAGGGGTATTTTTTGGTCAAATCCGGAAAAACCCTAGGTCATCAACCCCCCAGTGTTAAGAATTATGTGTGCAAGTGGGAAAGTAGCCAACATAAACATAGCACTATAAATGTATTCCTATATTCTTTCATGTAGCATCCTATATAATTCCATGTAAAATATTTTCTTGTAGCATCTTGTAGCAGTGTAAAGGAAAGTGTTTTTATAGCTTCATATACTTTTTGTAAGTCACTGTATAAGTGGACATAATGTTATTTTGAAAATTTGTAGTGAAGGGGATGTATGGATATGGTTTAATATGGAGTTGGATCATATCATGGATTATTTTTATGGGTGGAATGGATATTTTTTAGGTGGTATTTTATCATAGAATCTTTCAATAGCTCCATGTCCTAGATGCCTTGATTTGACCATCATACCCTTCATACACCTCTATTGAATTAATATTGATGAGTTTGATCACTCTGTAAACTATTCAAACCACCTCATTTTAAATCCATATTTTCTTCCTTTTATCCTAAGGGTAATACACACACACTTATGCCTCTATAAAGTTGCGTACACCTCAAAAAGTGGCTAAAAAATATAAAATTTATGAAAATTATTCTCTCCTGTGAAAGGTTTATGAGAAAAATACTTTTGTAACTCCCTAAAACCCATGCTTAATTATCTAAACCAACTTGAATTTGTATAAAATTATTCCTAAATGGAAGGATTGGGTACAAGAACGGTTAGTAATAGAGTGATCCCCCCATCAGATTAGTCAAGAGGTTGTTAAATCCTAATTTTTTATGACCCCATCCATCAAGGAGCACTTGTTCCTTGATTACTTTCTCGCTCTCCTGATTTGAAGCCTAAGACCTCCAAATATTCCTCATTCCTACGTGGAGAAGTTTTCCAGAGTCCTGAGTGGCCCAGGGATGAAAGAATACAGACAATAGTTATGGAAGGTCCTAGTAATAGATCAAGTATAGCTTTTGTATTTCTGTTTCATTATAATCAAATGGAGATATATGTATCTCTTCTTTCCATACTCAAAAATCTATGTTAGCATTCAATTATTGATCTCTCTTTTAAGTGTTTGGTGAAGGAACTGACTTACATGATAGCTAGTTAAGGTAGATATTTCATGTTTGTTTTTGTCTCTTTCAATAAAGATTTAGAAAGGTTCTTGTTTCTATGTGTGTGAGTATTCAAGTGTAGATTGCATCAAGGACACTTGGTAGAAGAATAATTCAAGGGTGTCACCTCTAACTAAGCATTAGAACCAAGTATCTCCTCTTGTAACTAACTTCCAATTAGTATTAAACATTGTAGACATACATTAGGGACATAATTGTATTATTTTCATATTCTCTCTATCAATAGTATTCCCTAGCTATAGGATTAGTTTTTTTTGCAACATAATCAGTGACTATATTGGGGATAACTCTTTGATTTTTTATCCATAGGATTTCCTTCCTTACTTTTATGGATTTTTTTAGGTTTAATGTTAGTTTCAACCATGTTATTTCCAGATTCAATGTGCCCAAGGAGATTGTCAGTGACCATGGAAATCATTTTTAGAACAAAATGATGACCATGTTAGTAACCAAGTTAGGGTTCCATTAGGAAAATTCATCACCTTACTACCCGCAAGCTAATGGCCAAGTACAGGTAATCATGAACTTAGTACAGGTGAGCCATTTTAGCTGATAATATTCATTCTATGGGAAGAAATGCCATCTCGAGGCATCTTGTTTGGATAATCAAGCCACATTCCATAAGACTAAATAGTTTGATATAATTAATGGCAAGAAAACTACCAAGGTCCAATAATGGACTTAGAGGCACATGGAGAGGAGGATTTTGCCGATTATCCCATGTAATAAGTAGCAACAACATTTTTTCACCACTTCAAGATCAGTAGACATTGGGAATAAAAAGTGTCGGTGCCTTCATCTAGAGCTTCACCCTAGGAACTGCATATGCAAGAGAAGAGTGTGGAATGTGAATGCTAGCAAAGATAGAAAACTCACTGCATCTCCAACCCAAGGAGAAAAATGTGTCCAAGGATTTATAGCAACACATGAGGTTGATATAACCATCGAAGAGGACAACATGTTGATGCCAATTACCAAGGAAACCTCATTCTGGTTGTTACCTAAAATATTTCAAAATAATTTTCCCTTCTTGGATGGATTTTAGTGACAATCCTTTGTCCTTGTAACATCCAAATATTGAGTCATTAAATTTCCCTCAAGACTTTATTTGATTGATGATTTTCACCTACATCCATACATGTGTAGGATTCATCAAAGTTTTTGGCATAGAAAGGTATTATGACTGCACACTAAGGTTGTCATCTAAATGCCAATTTTGCAGAGATAGAGTTCTTGTAAGAATGTATAGGAACTAGAGAGTTTTTTCCATGATGGGAAGCAATTGGTCCTAGTAGAAGAAAATAAACCACAGTTCTACTCATGGGATTGTTGTGTGGGGATACAGTTGTTGGTATCTCATTGGAAAAAGGTAAACTAGCATTCAACTTGGTTTCATTAACTGCCAAGATGGAACATCTCTAAGTTTGAGAGAGATTGGATTGAATATTGATTGTAGAGTTTGGATCTAGAGATTTCTCAAAGATGAGATTCAGTTAGAAAACTTCTACATTGTGGGAATAAGCTAGCTAGGAACTACATCTAGAGAAAAAGTCAAAACTGAAGGTAGTAGCTAGAGCCATAGAAAGAGTGTAGCCAGAAACCAAAGTCAGAGCCACATTTCATAGAAATAGATAGAAGGCACATTGATCTAGATCAGTTTCCTCTAATATTTTGGAGACAAAAAAATCCTCTCAATTGGGAAGTGTGATTCAAAATAGAATTGAACAAGTTAATGGTTGTAAGACTCAACACCAACAAGAGTAATTTGAAATTTAATGAAGGTATTAGTAACTATGTAAAGGAAAATGCAAGGTAAAGTGGAATAAGAAAAAGGATAAGAAAACATTAATTAATTAAAATAAAATAAAAAACAAAATAGGAGTGAAAATATTGAGAAATGAGAAATGAAAGGTTAGGGTTGTTGGCCTTCTCGTTACCCTAGCTCTTCCTGTTTCTTCTTGTACTTTCACTCTCAAAAGGTATTTTTGTTCCAGGAGGAGAGAATACAAAGGAGAAGGAGTTGTATGAATTTTGGAATGGCCACAGAGCCATGAATTGCATTGTAACTAGATATTGTTGAAATAAGAACATTGATAAACTATTGAATGTTAGTCTTCTCGTTTGGGTTTCCAAGGTAAAATATATGTGTCCCTCTTGATTAATTGTTGTTTCTATGGTTGTTTATTTAGTTATGTGTGAGTGCATATGTTATATCCATCTTGAATCCTCTCTTCATTATGTTAAAGTTGATAAATTACACAGTAAAACACAGTCACTATGGTTAAGTCAATGGAAATCTCTAGTGAATGAACATCTAGTTGTTGTTCTCATAACTATCATCCATACAAATTTTTGGCCACCGGAACTTAACCAATTTTTTATTCAGTGGGATGAGAAATATGTAATTATTTGAGATCAATTTGTTCTATGTTGGAATACCCAACTTCCATGTATGTTTTAGGACAACACCCTCACATATTTAGGATCATGCAGTTGTGCACATACATAACAAAATGTTCTTACATTTTTATATTAGTATTTCGAAGAAAACTAATAAGGAACAAATATCCATCCTCCATTACACTTAGAATGTTGATATAAAGGGATATCATAATTTGGTTGTTGCAATAATTTAGATCAATTTCTATTTATGTCCATGAAGAATAAAATATTGTGATTGTTGAGGCCACTGACATATAAGACATGCCCATATATCATCAATTCAAGTCTATTGAGGTTGTACACAC
>JASDQU010300858.1:0-13882 GCA_032191745.1 Picea mariana
CGCTGAGCCTACGGTTGGGTGGAAACGAGCACCCCTCTCAGCAGTTGCAATCACACCTGGTGTTATTTCTGATAAGTGTTTTATATCTTGTATCTTGAAGTTTATATGTTGATATGTATGCTCATAGTCTATGCAATTTATGAATGGTTTGAGTATAAGACTGTCTGTGTGGTGTTTTGATCAGAAATGGTGGTTGCATGATTTTATTGGAAGGACCACGTATGGCTTATGTTTATAGATAGATTTGTATATATATATACACATATTGAATTAATTTGGACTTCAAGTCTGCTTTTGGTAAAATCTATGCCCTTATTCGTTCCCAGGAATACCCGGAATAGATCTCTCCACAGAGATACCCTTATTGGAAAGATTACCAAGAACCTGGAAAAGGATTTGAAGGCACAAGTCTTAGTAACCTTGTACGAGGAAGAATGATCCTCTTGAAATCTCGAAATGACAGCATAGGGATAAGTATCGATTGATGGATAAGATCCTGTCGGAAGATCTACGGTCATTCACGACCATTAGATTGGAGGAAGAAATGAGGGCGTTAAATGCCTTAACCCTTTTCCTTTATCTTCGTGAGTAGCAAAGAAATTGGGACCGTAGATCCCCAAGGTCCGTCGGAGTATCTGGACCGTTGGTTTTTCCACGTCCAGGGAGCAGCGAGAGAGTGCACAACGCAGGACAGATCTAAACCGTTAGATCTTAGTTAGAAAACCTGAAAGTCATTGGATCTGTCACGAGATGCATGAGGGTTAAGCCCTCGTGAACAGAGGTGAAAGTCCTGAAAGAGGAGTTGATATCGGGGCTTCGGACTTCGGGATTTCGGAAGTCCTGATGATGAGAGGTCGGGAAACTTCACAATGAAAGTCTTGAAATAGATCTGAGCCGTCCATCCGGGAGGAGGCCATGTGTCGCGAGATCACCCATCTCGGGATCTCGGACTTTGGGATTTTGGAGGTCTCATTGACAAGAGATCGAGACACTCCATGGTGGAAGTCCCGAAATAGATTTGGATCGTCTGATTAAGGGAGGCCACGTGTCGCGAGATCACCCATTTCGGGGATTCAGACATCGAGAAACAAAAGAGGAAGGTGAGCATTTTGACCTCGCACTTGGTGAAGTCCCAAAACAATCTGGACCATCCATCCGTGGAGGACACATGGCGGAGATCGAGAGTCCATCGGTATTTCGGACACCGGGGATTTGAATTGATAGAGGATTTGTGTCACTGGGGGTTGCAAGTCACGAAATCGCTAAACGACGAGGACCATCCATCTGAGGGAGGACACGTGGTAGCAATCCAAGATTTTAGGAGAGTCCCGAAAGGAAGAGTCCATCGGGATTTCGCAAATCGGGAATTCGAGAGTTCCGTTGATAAGAGGTCGCGCTCTCGTATTCATAAATCTCGAAAGAAATAGGACAGAGGTCTTATGAGGAATGGTCACCTGGATCAGGGCATAGCCAGGAGGGATAATGTGATAAAGGCCATTTCGGGAAATCCGAATTTGGGAATTCGGGAGTCCCATTGACAAGAGGTCGGGCTCTCATATTGATAAGTCTTGAAGGGAATAAGACTATGGTCTTATGAGATGTTCTAGACCCCTGTTGATGATTTGTGACATGTTGAATTTTGATTCCTGCATACGACTGTAAGACTTGGTTAGGCATGCATACCCTTGGGTAAATTGTCAGTAAACTCTAGACGTAGACCTAGGTGATAGGGGAGGCCACATGTCAGATTCTTGGATACCGTAATTATAAAATTTGAGGGGGGTAGGGCCTAGAGGTGAGCAGTGCAAACTCACTTGGCCATTTGGTTGGATTTTGTCATGGGAAACCCCAAGTTAATTTTAAAGGGGGGAACGTTAGGTTAAACTTGACTCGGTAAAAGAGTCAAAGTTGTTAGGTCAACAGAGGTGGTTTGGTTTTGGTATCCCGTGTTTTCATAGCCTATGGATTGCATGCAATAAAGCCTTTAAAAGGCTGGTAATATTGAGTGGTTAAGGATCACTTGGTCGGGACTGGGAGGTTGTCCGGATTGGTCGGGTTTGGCCAATGACAATAATAGATCTATTGTTCGTTGGTTTTTTCATAAGAGTTTTCCAACATAAATGATGCATGAGCATTGTCAACAAAGCACATGTGGAGAGACAACTTAGCGCCCTAGCGCGCCTTTTGAATCACTTTTGAATCTTAAACACTGGCGTTTTCTGCAAATCTTTTTGAACGGATTGAAAACTGAAGAAGATCTAAACGCTGGAAATTGAATGATCGCGAGAGATTTGGGAGTTTACTCTTAGAATTTAATGTCACAGTGCTTAAGGGGTAGTTAGTTTTTACTTCGAGAAGATAGGTAGTCAGAGGGAACCCTAGGAGCCCTCTGGTATAAGTAGAGGTTTTGTATGCCCAAATGAGGATGCTGGAGATTAGGCTACTGGATATGATGGTAGCTGCAAATTAGTAGGAGATTGTTGTGATTTAGTTGTTGTTGAATTTTAGTTATTGTTGTTTTGTCATAGATGTAGCCATTTTACATTTGAATGAAGATAATAGAGGGATATTGATCCAAGTGTGTGGTGTTACTGTTTCATAAATCTTTTCTGTTATTTTGTGTTTCATGAATGTATGAGTTATACCATTGAATGTATGAATCTGTGAAACATTAGATAAGTTTCACTTGTTTTTCTTCCACGAATTTACGCAAGGAATGTGTATTGTCTGCAAGGAGTGCGTTGACGGAGTCTGATTCGAATCAGAGCTCAAGAGAGATAACGCGGAATTGGTATGTAGAGTGTGCATATCGTCCACAAGGAGTGTGTCGACAGAGTTTTTGAACCAGAAGCTCAGGAGGAGTAGCTCCAGAGGTTACTCGCAAAAGTGTATGCAAAGATTTGTTGCAAGGTGTGCACAGATCCAAAATTTGACTAAGTGTCGAAGAAAACCCTTTAAAGAGTTAAAGGTTCGGAGGAAGACAAGCTCTGAAAAGTTAACGGGAGAAATCTTCAAAAGGGAGGAGCCTTTAAGGGTTTTTCCAAAGTGACGATCAAGATCCACCCACGAGAAGTGGAATCATTCCATACCGTCTGATTTGGGAGAAGTTGTGAGGTGGTTAGTTGTAAGTTCTTTCGGGAATTCGTAAACTGGAAGGTTCGGGGTGTCAAAGGGTGAAAACCGTTGAACTCTGAATATGCGAAGAGATCCCAACCGTCGATCTGGAAGAACATGCCTCACCAGTTCATGAGATTCGAAGAGAGTTGAGGGGAAAGAGAGGTCACCTGAAGCGGAGTAAGGGGCGAATCTCAGTTGTCAATCAAGAGAGGCACATGGAACTTGATCTAATATTTCGGTTATGGAATACTTCGGAGAAGAGTAGAGTTAAGACGTGCGAAACTCTTGAAGACCGGAGTCCGAATGGATCACAACTGTTGGCTGAGGGAGAGACTAAAACCATAGATTCGCCTAGGTGAGTTTGTGATTCGGGGTTTGGATAAGAAGGGTGCAGTTGTTGCTAAGATCGTTGAAACCTAAAGTTACAAAGCGCTTAGGGGATTAAGCTCCGGGTCGTAGCCAAGGTCACATGTGGAGGAGGCTAGCATAAAGGAGCTAATGCCTGAAATTCCAAGATTTGAAAGTGCTAAGGAAAGGGGCCCGTGGGTTCCATATAACTTGCACCTAAGGTGATAAAAGGGCATGTGTTTAATTCAGTTTGGGGATAGCAAGGACTAGAGGAGCTAATCCAGCTCAGATACTTAAAGATCCTTGACCAGGAGCTCACGCAGCCCCAAGGAGAGAAGGGGGGGTGTGCATCAAGTGGTATCAGAGCCACATAATTGATTTTTGTAAGGAGACAAAGAAGTAGGATGATATCATCAAGTGGTATCAGATACATCAACACAATGCTGCCTAGAAGACATGCAGAGCCGCCTGTTGCAAATTGAGCTGTAGAAAGAGAAATGAAAGAGCTTTGTGAAAGGTTGAATGCGATGGAGACAGTGCAAAGGAGAGCACATTATGTTGGAGACATCAGTGATGCAGAAAGTGAATAAATAGAGGTTGAAGAAGCTGCAGGGGAAGATGCTTCCATGGAACACTTGTTGAGGGAGGCTGTCAAATTGGGAGCTAGAGCAAAGATAGACATCCCAATGTATGAAGGAAATCTAGATGTTGAAGAATTGCTTGATTGGATATGAGAAATGGATAAGTATTTCGACTATGAGGACATTGATGAGGAGAAGAAGGTGAGACATGATGTCACCATATTAAAAGGACATGCAACGCTATGGTGGGATGAATTGCAGGCTGACAGATGAAGCAAAGGTAAGCAAAATATTAAGAGTTGGGACATAATGGTAGCCAAGCTGAAGGCTAAGTTCATACCCAAATATTACCAGATAAATTTGTTCAGGAAATTGCAGAACCTGAGACAGAAATGAATGACAATGAAAGAGTACATAGAGGAGTTTTACAGACTGAACATCATAACTGGATAGAGGGAGAAAGATGATGAAAAATTTGTCAGGTATATAAATGGCATATGGTATGAGATCCAAGATGAAATCAACATGATGACAGTGAGGACAGTGGATGATTCTTATCAGATTGCACTAAAGGCAGAAGAGAAGTTGGCCAGAAAACAGAGCCAACGAAGCAGAGGTAGAAGTCCAAACAAAGGTAAGGTAATTGCCCAGGACAAGGCACATAAGCCCAAGGGTGAGACTGAAAAAACACATAGTCACTCAGAAAGAGGAGGAATTTCCCGAGGGAGACAGAGTGGTGGAAGAAATTTTTTTCCTCGAGGAAGAGGCAAAGGAGGAGAGGTAAGGTGTTATGCCTGTGGAAAGATAGGACACATTTCTTGGGAATGCCCCAAGAAAAATAAAGAAGGAGGTGCATAAGATGGAAGATATATGATGTTGAAGAAGGTTCTCTTGAAGCTAGAGATAGAGGTTGAAAATCCGGTGAAGAGGAATAGTTTATTCAGAACTTCTTGCATGACTAAAGATATGGTATGCAAAGTGATAATTGACAGTGGGAGCACTGATAATTTAGTGTCCACAGAGATGGTGGAGAAATTGGAGCTGGAGAAAACTGCACATCTGAAGCCATATAAATTCTCATGGCTGCAGAAAGGTCACCAGGTAATGGTCACTAAACAATGCCTCATTGAATTTAAAATAGGAGGATATAGAGATGAAATTCTGTGTGATGTGATTCCTATGGATGTATGTCATGTTTTGTTGGGGAGACCATGGTAGTTTGATAGGAGTGTCATTCATGATGGGAGAAAAAATACTTATACTTTGGAGAAGAATGGTAGGACACACATGTTGCTACCAATAGAAGAGAAGAAAGTGAAGGAAGAAGCCAACACAAGTATACTTCTCATGAGTGGGATGGAACTCTTGAGTGAAGTTAAGAAGGAACAAGAGATGCATTTTGTTGTGGTGATGAAACCTATAGTTGTCCTTACAAGTACTTCTATGGATGATTTACCTGAGGAAGTTCAGGAGATGTAGGAGAATTTTTTTGACATAGTAGTGGACGAGTTACCAAATTCATTGCCACCCATAAGGAATATAAGCCATCACATTGATCTAATACTAGGAGCAAGTCTTATGAATAAAGCAACGTACAAATTTCCACCTCAAGAGAATGATGAGGTAAAGAGATAAGTCCAGGAATTGATGGAAAAAGGATTGGTCAGAGAAAGCTTGATCCTGTGTGCAGTACCAATTGTGTTGTGTCTGAAGAAGGATGGAGGATGGAGAATGTGCACAGACTCAAGGGCCATAAACAAGATCACCATCAGGTACAGATTCCCTTTTCCAAGGATGTATGACTTGATGGATTGTTTAAGTGGAGAATTTTTTTTTTCAAAGACACATTTGAAAAGTGGATATCACCAAATAAGGATGAGAGAAGGTGATGAATGGAAAACAACCTTCAAGACAAATGAAGGGTCGTATGAGTGTCTTGTTATGCCATTTGTCTTGACAAATTCCCCAAGTGCTTTTATGAGACTGATGAATGAGGTATTGAAAGATTTCATTGGTAAGTTTGTGATTGTATATCTGGATGATATATTGGTCTTCAGTAAAACTGAAGAAGAACATTTGAGACATCTGACATTAGTGATGAGAAGACTGTAGCAGAAGAAGTTGTTGATAAATCTGAAGAAGTCCTCATTCTCTTCAAATGAATTGAAGATGGATCCAGAAAAGGTGAGAGAAATCAAGGAATGGCCATCTCCAAGAAGCATATTTGAGGTGAGAAGATTCCATGGATTAGCGAGTTTCTATCGGAAGTTCATTATAAATTTCAGTGGGATTGGTGCACAAATGATGGATATGGTGAAGAAAAGACACAAGTTTTTCAAGTGGACAGAAGAGGCTAAGAAAAGTTTCAATATATTGAAGGAGAAGATAACAGAACAACCGATTTTGGTCTTACTAGATTTCGGGAAGATATTTCAAGTAAGATGTGATGCGAGTGGAGTTGCAATTGGAGCCGTCTTGAGCCAAGATAATAGGTTTGTTGCATATTTCAGTGAGAAGTTGAATGACACTAAAAGGAAGTACTCCACATATGATAAAGATTTTTACGCCATAATTCAAGCCTTGAAGAAATGGAGGCACTACCTTGTTCCAAAATAATTTGTTTTGTATAGCCATAATCAAGCTTTATAGTTCATAACCAGACAGGAGAAGTTAAATCAGAGACATGCTAAGTGGATAGAGTTTATGCAAAATTTCACTTTTGTCATTAAACACATTTATGGTAATGCTAACAAGGTTGTTGATGCATTGAGCAAGAGATGTCTGATTCTGCATGAATTTCAAGTGAAGACTGAACATTAGAATTGGACAGAGGGAGAAAGATGATGAAAAAGTTGTCAGGTATATAAATGGCCCGAGGTATGAGATCTAGGATGAAATTAGCATGATGACAGTGAGGACAATGGACTTTCATTTGCTTACATTATTACTCTTTTCATACTTATTATTTTACACTTTTCCCTTTCACAATATAAAAATATTAAATAAGACAATGACCACATATTTCATATTTAAAATTCACAAAAATCAAGACAAAGATGACATATGCCTTTTAAATATGGCATATTCAAAATTGACAAAAGTCATGAATAAGCAACCATAAATGACCCCATGGTGCTTTTCTTGTATGGCTTCTTAGATTGATTTTTAAATGTTTTAAATGTTATGAACCTTAAAAAGAATGCATGCTACAAAATTGAATGATTTAATATTTTTTATACACTTAATAATAATAATAATAATTTATTTTTAAGGTCATTGCTAAGCCAGACACCAAATTGGTGTATGAGACCTTCTTGTTTGTGGGATAAGGGACCCCCTCCGTTTAGCAATTTGACTGCTAATTTCTAAAAAGGAAACACATGTTCTTAACCAGTAACACTTCGTTTATAAAATTAATTCTTTGAATTGTGTTACAAAATTGTTTGGATTAAATTTTGTATAAAGATAAATTTAGTTTATATTATATTATTAAATTCATTTATCCATTTTTATTCTTTAAAAAATTAATTTAATTAAAAAATATAATTGAAAATTTAAGTAATTAATTGATTGATTGAACTCTTGTATGCGTGTTTTTGTGTGTGTGTGAGAGAGAGAGAGAGAGTTATGTAATTCTTCCAAAAATGTTGATTTTTATAGCCTACTTGTACGCATTTTGAAGATATGATAAATCAAACATCCATATCTATTTGAACTAAACCACTAGAAGGTGTTAGAAATTGGAATGTTTACCTCTTTGTAATTTCTAAGGATTGCAACAATTTCACTTTTGTTATGTAAATGTCATTTTTAAATGTAATAATTGCATTCTCTATTTTATCATATGTAATATGACAATGTTTCATCTATTGCTCATGATTTTTTCTTCCCATGTAAAACCACGTAATTTATAAAGAAGAAATGTCTCAAATTGGTCGACCTAAAAAACATGAAAGAAAAAAAACACTTCTTGATGCATTTAAATTGAATCAACATGGCACAAATGTTGAAGAAAATGTTGATTTTGGGATTGGAATTAGTATTGAAGAAGAAGGTCCTCCAGAAAATAAAGGCAAGGGGGTAGTTCCTGAAAGATCATTTAAACATGGATGAAAGTTTTTTTAATTGAAACTAGGAAAATTATATTAAAAGAGTTGTAATGTTATGGAGTTTCATACAAAATTGACAACTCTTGTAAGTCACATAAAAGAGTGCAAATGTCTATAATTTTCACATCCCAATTGTCCTTGTAAGTGTGTTTCTTAAAAAAGACACCTAATATTCTAATTACTTTGAAAAACATAATTGTTAGTGAAACGCATGGTGGTTGTTAGCCTCCTCTTGGCCTACATTGGAAGGAAGAGAATTTTGTTGTTCAAAGTCCATGTCATATTTCATTTAATGTATTGTCTCCTACTCCCTAAGATTTGCTTGAACAAAGTTGATTAACATCCTGTGGTTTGAAGTTGTGGAGTGAGAATATTTATTGAGGTTGATGACCATGTTCCTTAACATACTACACTTTGCTTCCAAAACATCATTTGTTTGCCTTTGCTAGACCAAGATATTCATAATTGTCGCATTCTATGTAGCGCATTGATGCTCATTTTTGTGGACCTTGGAGGTCACCAAGAAACGAGAGGATCTATTGCATTGGATAGGATCTTCATACCTTCAAAGATTTTTGTAGATCTACTAAATGTCCTTGTAATCCATGATTTTTAAACCCAAAATAGAGATAGTTGAATATGACAAAGAAATTTTTTAACCAGACTGACTAGAGCTTAATCTAGCACATAGGGAAGATCTTCTACTCCACAATTCTAAAAACAATACAACTAGAGAACTATACTTCCAGAAATTGTAAATACCAACATATATAATCCCAAGTAAAACTAGAAAGGCATATCCCAAGAATTTAAAAACCATAGCACATAGTGATAGAATCTATGTATTGATTAAATTCAAAAATCCAAAGAGATGAACGCCACAAAAGAATAGAGGAAGAGGGAAACACTACATGAAATACACCCTTTGATCTGGGGTCAGAGCCTAATGATGAATTTCAAATACTAAATTCCAAATGTGTTCCAAAAACCAAATCCCCTCATAAATTATCCACCAAAAACACCCAAATGTAGTAGCCTACAGACTAAATTTCCAATAAACCAACCAGGAAAATAAAGAAACTCTTACCATATGGGTTCCAAACTAGTTAAGCATACTCCAAGAGCCACTACAAATTTCAAGCTTGGATTGTTTCATTGTCCCACCTCACCAATGAGAAATCATGGCGAATAATTCAATAGAAATGACAACATTAATTCTTGCATGCGAATGAGATGGGGCTGTGTCCTTTCATATCCCTTCCCCACACTTAAGGATCAGTATGTGAGATGTTGGAACACATATTAACTAATGGAGTTGAAATGTGGATTGAGTTTATAAACCTTGGATGCTTAGGGGATCATATGATGGAATCACCCCCCATTTTTTTTCAAGACCCCTTGATTTAGAGTGTTGGCTTCATTAGCTAACATATTGGCTTGAGAATTAAATTCTCTAAGGACCTAAAAATATGAAACCTTGATCAAACTATTAAATTTTTTATTGACTTGAACAATGATCGAAATGATATTATTATTTGACTTATTTGATTTCATAACCATCAATTTGATAATGACACTTGAGTCTCCGATGGCAATCAAATATTTTATATTAGATTCATTTACAAGGAGGAGATCTTGGAGAAGAGCATAAGCCTCAACTTGATTGTTTGTGGATATTCATACACCCTAGGAAAAATTTATTTTATTTTTTCCTTCGAGGTCTGATATGATCCCCCCTCACACCTACCACCCCTGAATTTCCTTTAGACACTCCATTGAAGAAAAGAATGAAGGATATTTTAGTGGTTCACTAGTCTTGGAAACATTTCTTATCCAAATGAAGCTACCATGAGGTGCTAATATTTGGCTTATAAATACTTAAGCTAATGTTCTATGCTGAAAAGATAATTAGCGAAACTAATCTTCTTCATCCTGATCCAATGATTGTTGAGATAAATTTATGTTGCTCCTTGAATTGATATGTTCCAACATAACACCCTTTAATTTTTTCTACTACACATTTGAGGTTATCGATCTCTTGGTTGAAAATATCCCTATTTCCAGCCAACCAAATATTCCAACAAAGAAAATTTGGAAGAGTGATCCATAACCATTCTAGAATGTTGTTGTTCTTGAAATATCCTCTATATTTTTTTCTCCACAATAAGAACATGTCCCTCCATGAGCTAGGCATGTGTGAGCAATGAATGAGGCTAGCAAAGGAATTTGACCAGACCTATTTGGTGAAGTTGCAATAAAAAAATTTATTTTGTGTGGATTCCTCTTTAGAAAGACATAAGACACGCTATGAAGGATCTTGGATTCCCCTTTTTTGAATATTTTCTATTCTCATAATTTTAGCATGGACCATAATCCAACAAAAAATATTTATTTTATGGAGACTGACATTGTGCCAAACCTAATTCCAAATGGGTGAGAATTGGGGAAAGATAATAGAAAGTAGTTATGCATATAACCATCCTTCACCCTATACTATGAAGCACCCCAACCCATTCAGTCTATTGTGTTTAGGTCCCACGTAGCACATCCCTTGAGAGCAACAAGGATATTTGAAACTAGGGGAGTAAGATGAGAAGGAGGTGATCCAAGTGACCAACCATATCAACAACCATAACTCTTAGACCATATCAAAATATCAAATGATGTATTTAAATTATGGTTTTCCATCATGTTTTCAAAGGGAGCAAATCATAGTTTTGTTCTAGGGGTTGATTTTTCGAAATGTTGTCCTTCTAAATTTGGTTCACCTTGTCATTGCCAGGAATCCAAGTTATTTTGGATTGGATTATGGGTTCTACAGCTTTGAGAAGATTCCATATATTGGATCCTTTTTGGTTGTCTAGCAATCCATCGATGCATCTTTTATGACTTCGATTGAAGTATTTCTTGCGCAATATTTTCTTCCACAATTCCAATCTATCGTTTACCATCCTCCAAATATGTTTAGCACCTAGGGATAATTTCATAAGAGATGGGAGTTTGATTCCTAATATTCCTTTGTCTTTCAGAGCTTTATCTTTCCAATTTACTAGATGTAACTTTTTGGTATTCGATTTCCATCCTTTCCATGAAAATTTCCTGATTTCTTGAGTGATTTGATGCATAATTCCCATTAGGGATAACATAGAAAAGCACTGGAAAACTGGGAGAGTTGTAAGAATATATTTTATTAAAACAAATCGACCTATAGGATTCAACCATTGATATCCCCATTGATGGAATTCGGATTTAATTTTTCCAATGGAACTTTTCCAGGACTAGTTCATTGGGTTTGTTAGGGATAAGGGTATTCCCAAATATATGAATGAAGTCCAAGATTCTTGACAAGGAAACAACAAAATTTGGGAGACAAAATGTAGAATATGAGAGCTTATATTCCAACCAAAGATCTATATTTTTAAGTTGTTGATTCTACCTTCAGAGGTTCTAATAACAAGATCCATGACCTATTTAAATCTGTCGGCAATGATGGTAGATGCTCCTCTTAGGAGAAGGGTTTCCTCAACAAATTGAGAGTGATTCATGATTTTAACTCCCTGGACCATTTTGATTCCTAGAATATTCCATAAATCCTTTCTGCCTCTATCCTTCGCTAAAGGAATATGCCATGATGATGTATAATAGTGGGAGAGAAGAGAACATTTCCTCAAACCATGACTCCCTAGAAATAAATAGGAAGGCCTCCCATTTAGCAAGGGGGCGATCCAAGGGGTGTTGATGCATGATGATACCCATTTTATAAAAGGAGGACATAATCCAAATTTAAATAGAACATCAAACAAAAAAGTATGTCTTACACTGTCAAAATATTTTTCCATATCGATTTTAATAATCATTCCCTTATCTTTCTTCTCCTTGATTAAGTGGATAGCTTCTTGGACCATGATGATGTTGTCTACTATCTTACACCTTTACACAAAAATATCTTGATTGTTGAAGATGACTTTGGGAAGAATCTGTTTCAACCTGTTTGTCATGATCTTGTAAGAGGAGTTACATAGGGAGATTGGTCAAAACTTGGAGAATGAAGAAGGATTTACTTCTTTTGGAATTAGTGGGAGAAATTAGGAGTTTGTGTTTCCCCAGTTTGCATGATTTTTGGACAAATTGCAACATTCTATTTAAGTCAATTTTGATTACTCTCCAATAGGATTTCAATAAATGTATAGAAAAATCATCAAGGCCCAAGGCTTTGTTAGGAGCTAGGCCCCAAATTACATTTAATATTTTTGGTTCCTCGATTGGTTTTAGAAACTCTACATTATCCTTAGGGGTAATGGTAGTCAGAATGTTTTCCAACATAGTTGTGGTAAGTTCTTGATCACCCCCTTCCTGTTAAGAGTACAAAGTCTCAAAATAAGTCTTGGTTGCATCCTTTATTGCTGGAAAATTACATATTTTTGTCCATCCTCCTTGGATATATCCTTAACATTATATTTAATCGTTCTTGATTTATATTGTTTATGAAATAATGATGTATTTATGTCACCAGAATTAAGCCACAAACTTCATGATTTGGGCCTCCAAATTTCCTCTTCAACCCTGAGCACATTGTGGAGCTTTTGAAAGGTCATACTCTCTACCATTTGAAGTTCATAGGTTATATGACATGGAATGGATCATGTTAAAATTTGTCATCTATATTGGTACTTTATGGGTAGAAAAATTGGAGGAATTGGTTTGCGGGTCCCATTTTAGTGGTAGGTCTATGTTTGGAGATGTGGGGTCCAAAACCTTCCAGATCCATTTTGAGTTATCAAACGACACTTTTGGGGATCAAAACTTTGTGATCGTAGATCTTATCCCCTCGACACTATTTTTCACACCAATACCTTTCTAATAGTGCAAAAATCACCTCAGTCAGAGTTCATATGTAGAAGTTATGTCTCTTGCAAGTTGACCTACCTTGTTGATCACCATGGTACTGAGTGGATGACATGTCACCCCCCATTACTCACACATGTGGAGCTAGCCACATGTGGACTTTCAAGAAGATTCTATAAGGTCCAAATCCTAACACTAATTGAAGGTTGAAGCATGAAAAAAACCTAACCCTAGATGGCAGGGAATGGGGAAGTTGTGATTCTAAGAATCACCCTCCCCCAAAATAGCCACAATTTTGTTCATTTAATTAAGATTTGATTTTTTTTATAATTTTTTTTAACTTTTTAACATTTTTTAATGTTTATTTTTCTATTATTATTGTTTAATTTTTTATTTTTAAACGTTTTAAATTTTATTTTTTTAATTTATTATTCTTATTATTATGTTTATTGGTTAATTTTTATTATTTAAATCTTTTAACTTTTAACCTTTTCTTAATTTTTTTTGTAATTTTAATGTCTCTAATTTGGTTTCGTTTCTTTTTTTTTTCTTTTCAATGTTTATATTTTAGTTTTATTTGTGATGATGATGATGATGATGATTAGCGTCCACTAAGACCTAATTGGTCTATCATACCTTAAGAGGGTAAGTGATTACTTGTGATTCTTTAGAATTTTGTTTATGTGCTCGAAAAGGATTAAGAGAAGCTTTCCAAGATCACCATACTTTTGTTGAGTTAAGAGTTTAGGAAGGTTGGTAGTGTGATCAATATTTTGAAAATGAGATCTAATATGGGTATAGGCTGGACAATATATGAGAAAGTGATTTTCATCTTCAACCTTATTAGTGTCACAAAGGTGACACACTCTTTCATCCCAAGGC
>JASDQU010300862.1:3009-13866 GCA_032191745.1 Picea mariana
ATTTGAATTATAGTACACTCACTTCACTTTATTATTTACCTTCTAAAAATTTATTAAACCACTTTGACTACTTTGACCTTCTGGGGCTTCTAGATGACTCATGAGGGTTCTCCAACTTCACATGGTCATAACTCTCTAACCGTGAGGAGTTATGTGACGTTCCACATACCACTGGAAATGGCATTGCATGTACTATCCATATAGAATAGTATTACCTGCAAATATATGAAAACTCATACTGTTATACATCAAACAAACTTGGGTCCATTACCTAAACCTGGGTTCTCCAACTTCCTCCAAGGGTTGACATCAATGACAACCAACCTTAATCAACAATGACAACTTCGAGAGCCATAATTTTCACATGCAAACTTTGTTTTGGGTGTTCTTTGGACCATTACAAAGCTTATTTTGGTCTATATGTGTTTGGAAGGCCCACAATCTAAGGTATGAAGGGCCTAAAAATTGTGCCAAAAGTTGAGGACCTTCAAAAATATTGTAAATTTGACAATGTTCGAGACCATTTTTTAGACTATTATAATCTTGAATGGTTACTTGGATGTCCCAAATGGCCACCTAGATCAAGCATATCTCGTGAGACTTGGAATTAAATTGAGCATGTCCATAACTCTTCATAACCTATCATTTTAAAATTAAATGTAGCACTTATTATCCCATTCTCTTGATTGAAGCTAGATGGACTTATATGGAGTCTAAAGCCATGATTTGATATTTAAATTATAGGCATAAATTGTTTAAGTTGAGTAAATGTAGGCACCATGTTATTGAGCTTCTAGTATGAGTAGTGGCCACCACATACTTAAAGGAGATTGGGTTAGAGATAAAGAGGCTTGACTTAATTATTGGATCATAAATGAAGACAATTAAATTATAATATCTACAATATTAAATATTACATCCTTATCGAGTTTAAATATAACACTTGAAATGACAATGAAATCATTAATAAGAGAAAATTGAGTTATATAAAAAATTTATAAATCTTTATTTGGTCGACTAAAACTATTTTCCAACATTTTGAGTTTAAAGAATAACATAAATGACAACAAAATTAAGACTAATGTTCATGACCTTCACGCTGAAATAGGTCATTGGACTAACCCAAAAACACCTTGGGATGAAATAATTGTAAAATTTGTGATATGAAGAGGGTTGAAAATGAGCACTATTTTCTTTTGAATTGTCTCACTCTTAATAATATAAAATACAACTTTACCTAATTTCATAATTTAACTACTTTCTAGGATCTCTATGAAAACCACACCCTACTTTTATTTCCACATTGTTTCAACATATAAATGACATTTTAAAGAATATTTAGTATGATATCCTATATTTATCTGGAAGACTTTATTGGTCTCAAGGGTTTATAAACATCAACATCATCATTATAATCACAATCATCCAATCAACATTTTATCAAATGCTTTATAGTTTTTTTTTTTTTTTATAATATGGACATTTCTTTGATACAAAGATCCATCTTAACTCTAAATTTATTAAGCATCGAGAAGAATCAAAGATAATATAGATGCAAATCTCTTGATTTTTAAAAGATCCCAAGGTGAGATGGATTTACAATGATGTGTGTGTATGCGTGTGTTTTAATTAATGATTGGTGCTTGGCATTCTTTTTCTTAAATTTTATTTTTATATTATATAATTTTTTATATATGTTTTCATTTATAAGCAAAGATGTTACACATCTCATTCATACTTAATTATTATTTTTATTTTTTTAAAAGAAGAAGACTAAACGTTTTATGATTTTGACCTTTTCCACTTGACCATCACTAGAATTTAGCTAAACAATCTTTGCCAAAATTGCAATTTTTGATTGATGAAATTATTATTATTAGTGCATAAATGGATTCAACACCCTTGAATACCCCTATAGCAACTAGATTGTGCAATGTTAACATTTGATCTTTGTAATTCAATCAATCGGAAATGTTTCTTGCCAAATTTCAAGTAAAAAAAGTTGATTTTTGTTTTTGTTATTTGAAGCTGCAAGCCGCTAGAAAAAAGTCAAATTGTTGAACACTTAGATTACAACTTTTTTTAAAACACTATATTGAATCAACTTATGCCATGTGTCATGTCAAAAACTTACGCCACATGTCAAGTTAGTGACTTGTATCACATGCCATATCAACATGTCAAATATAAAACATGAATATCATACATCTTCATAACAACAAGTTATAAAATACAACACTCACGAGCTGGCTCAGACACTCAGTTACTTGTCCCACATTTGCCTCTCTGATCTAGAGATCTCTCCTGAAGAATCTACATCTTATACAACACTGACTTTGTTGGAAACCAAGATCGGGCCATTGTATACACATCTGCAGGGATGCTATTCTGGGACTCGGGCCCACTGCTTTTCTCACTCCTTGCCTCCTGCATCATTTGCGGGAAAAAAAAGTTTTCTTTCTCTGCCAAGTCATGGACACTACTGAAAACGAGGTTATATGCACTAAATGGAAAAATAGCATTGAATTGGGTCTATCGAGCGATATGGCTATGGAATGGTAGTACTACTTCTCAACACTTCTTGGTGTGGGGATACAACTTAACACACATGAAGACTCTTTACACTAGATTGGAGGTGACCGATCTGGCAATATGACTGTGAAGAATTTATATAATGCTTTATCATCCACATTTTGGAACCAGAGGTGTACAGGTTGGAGGAAATATATATGGCGTTGGCCTCTTCCCTTGAAAATTAAATTATTCATTTGGCTAGCTGCAAGTGAAAAGATATTGACCTGGGACAATCTTCTTCGTCGAGGCCGGGAAGGACCCAATATGTGTTCTCTATGTCGCAATAACTCTGAATCTATCTCCCATCAATTTTTAGATTGCGAATTTACTAAAATTGTTTGGCATAGGCTTACTCTCGCCCTAAAACTCTAGACTACATGGACGGGCTCCACATTACATGCTTGTCTGAAGAACTGGTTAATGGAGGAATTCACATTATCACAGCTCCCTGCATTGGTCTGCTGGTATATTTGGTCAGGTCGCAACATGGTGATCTTTGAAAACACAACTGTCTCCATTAAATCTGTTTTCTTTAGTATAATGGGCGATTTGGAGATTAGGGATAGGAGGACACTTACTCCTCGGTTCATCCAACCTACTTTCCACCTAGGATGGAACATTGTATGGTTTGACGACGCTTCTCAAAATGGGAGACTTCATTGTGGTGCTGACGGACTGATTAAAAGGTTAGATCGTTCAAAGATTACTTGTACATTCAACTGTGGAGCTAGTTCCAATACCAAAGCTTAACTCCTTGGTGTGTGGGCTACCCTTATGTTGGCTACTAGACACAATATATTGGAACTATAAGTGCTGGGGGACTCAAAGATCATCATTGATTTCTTAAACAACAAGAGTCAGCTTCAAGTCATTCCACTTGAATGCTGGAAAGATAGGATTATCGATCTTATACATGCCTTCACTCAGATCATCTTCTCATATATTTTCAGAGAAACAAATGTGGAGGTAGATATGTTGTCCAAAAAAGCTCTATCAAGACTGACTAGTAATTTGACTTATCAGCTTTGGACAGAAGGACATGAGGGTCCCCCTCAATGTATCACACTTTTTTAGTCATGAACATTAGCCTTGGACTTGATGCTTTTTGCTCATATTTTGTATGAAATATTAGACCGTCTGTCTATTAGCTGGCATGGATGTGGAATGAAAAAGATATAAGAATATCTTTTTTCTTTTTTTTTTTAAATAAACCGATGGGACCTGTTATATTATCAAAAAACCAGAGTATACAGCTGGTGGTGGTAACACCAGCTGTTTTGCCTGAGTAGGAAACCAGGACAGCTGGATTTCCTGTGCCAAGCATAATTTATTTATCCTAACATATACTTGCACGCCCTGCCCGGGGGAAACCAGGGCGGCAGTGCCATCCAGTTTAAAAAACTTAAACATGTCTAACCAAGAGGAGTAGCAACAGACTAACTAGACCGAAATAACATAAAAGCTTCTAACCAGAGCCCCTGCAGAACTGTTGGCTCGATCTCGCTCGCTTGTAGCCGGCCCGACTCCACCCTGCTGGAATCGAGTACTCCTGTGCGCATGTGGGGCATTGCTTCTTCGGAGCATTCTTCGAGAGTGCTGCAAAGAGCATGTCTATGTGTTGATCCATCCTGACTATACGGAAGGCTAGGTCGTCGAGCATGCTGTGAAGCTCAAAGACCAGTGGTAGGTGCCAGAGTTATGGGAAGGTGGCTTAGTCCATCCGTCCCCTGTCGCTCGAGGTCCTTGTGCCAGAGTTCTGTGCTGTGCATGCGCTGGAGTCTCCCGGTGGTCGAGGCGGTGTCCTCTTTTCTTCCTCCTGCACTTTGGCGTCATCGGGTGGTTCTTCCTCTTCGACGATGCAAGGTGGATATTGTATTTCGTCGGGTGGTTCTTCCTCTTCGACAATGCAGTGTGGACAATGCGGTTCTTCCTGCTCTGCTACATTGTGTTTCCCCTGGTGTGCTTCTGTCCATGGCCTGCGCTCCTCGGAATGTACCGTGGGAGGATGATTTTGCAGTGCCTCCTCGGGGCTGATTTCTTCAACAATTGCCATGGGAGGTGACCGAGGATTTCTCCTCCGTCGGATGGATGCCAGGGTGAGCGCTTTTTCAAATTGCTTTAAGCGTTTTCGCCGGGATTCAGCCCTGTACTAGGCTGCTCCTCGGCGCGACTTGCCTCTGATTCTGGGCATGGTGGAAATCACTAGAGGTCTGGGTGTGGAGGGGGGCCGGAGTGGCAGGTCTGCTACTGCCTTTGCTGCTCCTGCTTGAGATCGGAGATACCTCTCAAACAGAATGAGCTCTGCATGAGGCCAATACATCTCCCCCTTGCCTATCACCGCTATAAAATCCCATAAAACTTTACTCGCGATCGCCATTAACACAAGGTCGATAATGCTCTGTCGCCTGGTACCATCCTCGCGCGTGAGAGGGCTCGTCACTTTAAGGTGGCTGGTGCGAGCCATAATTCAGTTGATCAGCGGTGGGATTGCGCCGGTTGATGCCATTAATTGGCGTCCCCGCAGCCTCCCGCATGTCCTCGTATGAGCGCGTGGCACCCCATCCGGGGGAAGATATAAGAATATCTTTTACCTGTGATTATTGAAACAATTAGATATGGATGGAACAATACATATATTTTTTGTAAAGCACTAAACTGTATTTATTTTGGTTTCAAAACTATATTATAATACATGAGTTTTTTTCTTCCGGAAAAAAAAATTATAAAATACATCTCACATCTCTCAATACAATAATGTTTCATAAATTTAAACTAATATATTTTAATATATTAAATTTTGTATGGAATTTTTATCTCACATTAGAAATAGCCCTCACATTAAGAGTCCTCACATCGTAAAATGTTTGTATTAGATTTTTATCTCCACATTATAAATAGCCCTCACCTTAAGAGTCCTCACATTGTAAAATGTTTAACAACGCAAATATATAAACTAGTATTAAGGTTTTTATAAGATTTAATAGTTGAAGGTAATGTCATTTCCATGGTAAAGTAATACATTGTGTTAGTAGTATAAATATTTTAGGGGAGGCAGTTGTAGGTTTCATGGCGCAAGGGGTTTTTCAAATTTTTTAGGCGGGAACTTTGTAGGAGTGAAAGGATGGAGTTTTTTTCCACTAGTCCAGCTACATTTTTGGTAGATGAGACCTTGGTTTCTTAGCTACTTATGGCTGAGCTTCTAGTTTTTGCTGGCTCGACAGAGATTTTCCAGCTTGTAGTATCCCTTCCTTTTCTCTACCCTTTTAGCGACACTCCTCTATTCTCGTGAGTTTTTGGTGTTTCTATCAGACTTATGAACTGACAGTCTCCGTCCTTCTCCTTGTCTTTTCAAAGCTCCCCACTGCAGGATGCTATGGCCGGAGTCCTTGTGAGGTTGCCACTTCACGCTCCTAACATTTTTTTTTATCTCATATGTTAGTTCTTTAAGGTTCTTTTAAAGTATTAATGACAGGTGATGTCAACTGTCTCTCGGGAGATGAAGCAGGGGATCCTTGGGATCACCCTAGCTTCATTTCTACGGTGGATGAGTTTTGTAAAAACTGAGGTAATCAATCCTACATAAATGCGCATTCAAAGACTCCACCAACCTGCATTGTGTCTTTTCCTCCATCATCTGGCACTATTCAAACATTTCCCATTAAGCCGGTTTGTGACTGTGTTCCTGTCTATAATGAAACTCTGAGCGTTTCTGGAGGAAGCTCGATAGGAGCGAAGGAAGCTAAACAAACTCTGAAGGGAGAGGTTCACTAGAACTCGACGAAGATCACTTTTGTTTCTTTTGAATGGGAGGGGAGTCAGGTTAGACGCTCTTTTGTGGAACCAGAGAGACATTTGGAAAGGAAACACCTTTCTCCGAAGCGTGTCTTGAAAGTGTGGAAGCCTAAGAGAATGAAGCGTTCATTGGTCTTGGGGATGGACGTGGGATTGGAGGACTCGTGCTCACTAGCATTGTGTGCACTTGTTGGAAGGCTAGCTTATCACCATTATTGTAAAATCTCAGTGACAAAATGGATGAAGACTACTTGGGCACCCATTCTGGGTTACGCTCCGGTTCTGCTCACGTTAACGAGGGGTTGGTTTGGTTTTGTATTCCACACTCTAGAGGAATATAACAAGATTTTGGAAGGTTTTTGGGCCTTTGATGAAGGTAGTCTGATGCTCAAGAGATGGCGGCTAAAATTTGACCCGACCACTGAATACTTCAGCTTTAGACACATGTGGGTGTTGCTACCAGGACTACCCCTACACTTATGGAATCATAAAGCCTTGGAAGCTATTGGGAATGTGTTGGAACATTACATTAAATCAGATGAAGAGGCACTGCTATCCTGTGATAGACGTATGGAAAAAATACTTGTCGAGATTGACATTCATGGTGGGCTTTTAGAATCGCTTGAGATAGACTGGAGAGGCTTGGTGTTTTCGCATAGATTGGATTACCTTGGGGTTCCCTTCCGTTGTTCTCGTTGTCGACAGACAGGACACTTAAAAAAGGACTGTCACCTCCCTTTTGGCTCTTTTACTGAAGAGTCACTCAAAGAATAAGTTGTTTTTAATGGTTATCCTACTGAGATGGAGACTTTAGAGCAGGTTAACTACTCTGATTTTCGGGATCTAGAATGATCTCAGCCTTAAACTACTACTTTTGTGGGTAAGCTTCGTCATTTCATAACCTCCCTTTATTGTTCCTTGTCCGCTTTAGAAAGAGATGAACTCGATTCTCATTTTTCTGTTTTTACAAAAGATAAGGGGGATTTTGAGGTTTCTGAGTAGCGAGATGATGAGGCTGTAGATATCTTGCCTCCTGTTGTGTTGGGGGTGTCTGTTAGTTCTGAGAAGTGGGTGTGTGAGAATGTGGGGATCCTTGTACCCTCTGAATCGGGGGTTTCTCCTTTAGGTTCAACTGATGTTGATTTCCCGGCGCACAATTCTCAGGCTGAGACACAACACAGACCCCTCTCTGTTCTTTCCCCTAGTTTGGTACCAGAAGACTCATCTCAGCCTCCGGGGTATGGGGAGTCTGAGTATAGTGAAAACTCTCTAGATAAGATTATTTCTAATCTTGTTCCTACCTATAGGGAGGTAATTAGTCCGGTTAATATCCCTATTTTTTTCTAATAGAACGAAGGTGGAAATTAGGGATCAAGGTACTTTGGAATCTGTCGCTATTGTTTCTGAGACTACTAGGGAAAAATCACTTGCTTGGTCTCGGGGCTTGGAACTCGAACTTTCTCCTATAAAAACTAGAAGTGCTTGTAAAAGAGCAGGGCCTACCCTCTCCAACTCTACTACTTCCACTCCTTCTACCCGTGACCTTGGGGTGCTTAGAGGAATAAAATCCCTAGCCAGGGATAAGTCATGATTATTCTCTCCTTGAATATTAGAGGGGTTGGAGGTCCCCTTAAATTAGCCTTGATGTGAAGGCTCCTCTCTAAAGTTTCTCCTCATATCATTTTTCTACAAGAGACCCTAACTACATATGTGAAGGCAAGGGATTTTATGTTTGTACTGAAGCCGAACTGGTTAACTTGTGTTGTTAGTTCTATTGGGCATTCTGGTGGACTGCTTGTCTCTTGGGATCCTCATTTTTTTGCTCTCTCCCCGGTCCTTACGTGTGGCGGAACTCTATTGACAGGTTCCAGTCTTGCCGATAAAAGAAGCCTAACTCTTTTGAATGTCTACGGTCCATGCATGGATCATAAAAACTTCTGGAATAAATGTATGGAAAAGGCCTTCTATTTCATAATGATTTAATCCTGGCAGGGGATTTATATTTTTCTTTGAGTACAAAAGAGATCTGGGGCCCAGATGTTGTCATTGATCCATTGGCTACTTTTTTAAAGGAATTATTTGCAAAGGTGTCATTGGTGGATGTGGCTCTGGCGGAGTTGGTTCTGACGTGGCACAATGACAGGTTGGGTGCTTCCAACATTTCTAAGTGTTTGGATAGATTCTTTATGGCAGAAGGATTGATTGGCCCAGAGTCGAGATATAGATCGTGGGTAGGTTCTACTTACATATCTGATCATTCTCCTGTGTTTTTTCAACTTGATATTGGGTTCCCAAAGACTGTGTATCCCTTTAAACTTAACCCGATCTGGTTAGGAGACAACTCTTTCTCTCTTTTAACCAGAGAGGTTTGGCTTGATAGTCATTTTTCACTTTTGGAAGACCCACAACGAAGTCTAGTGGAGAAACTAGCTCTGCTTAAGCAGAGAGTTAAGTCTTGGTCCTTGCACAAACAAAAAAAGGAAATTTTTTTTTTTGACAAAAGTGGAAGAAGAATTGGAAGTTCTACCGATCCAAAAAACCAATGGCTCTTATAGTGTTGGTCTTGAACTTCACTGTAAACATTTGGAGGAAGTACACAACAAGATTTTACTTGATGAAGAGGAAAGCTGGAGGCAGAAAAGCAAGGCAACATGGGTAAAGAGCAGAGATAAAAATACTAAGTTTTTTCATAGATTTGCCAGCTTTAGAAGAAATAAGAAATATATCTGGGAGATCTGTGATGAGAATGGTCAGCTGAATTCGGGTCAGGAATATATCAAAGAAAAAGCCTTTAATTACTTTGTCTCCTTCTTTAAGGAACATGGACAGACAAACTTAAGGACCCAATTGGAGGCTATTCGACTATACCCGAGGATGGTGCAGGAGGATGAAGTATCTATTTTGGAGAAGGTTGTAACTTTGGAAGAACTTTCAGTTGTACTAAAGGGGTTTTCTAAAGACAAGAGTCCCATCCCGGATGGGTGGACAGTTGAGTTTTTCTTCTCCTTTTTTTATTTGGTGGGGCCATATCTACTTGCCATGGTTGAAGATACTAGATGTAGAGAAGAAGTGGGTAGACCAATAAAATCCACTTTTCTTGCGCTTATTCCAAAGTCGAACTGGCCTCAAACCTTCTCTAATTATCGTCTGATAGCTCTTTGTAATTTGTGTTATAAAATTGTAACAAAGATTATTGCTAAGAGGATAAGACCCATCCTCTCTAGGCCACTATCAGAGGAACAATTGGGGTTTCTGAAGGGGTGCCAGATTCAGGATGTTATCGGCACGGCGCAGGAGTACCTGCACAACATCAAATCAAAGAAGCTACATGCTATTATCTTGAAAATGGACCTTAAAAAAGCTTATGACTGTACTAATTGGGATTACTTAAGGTTAATGTTGATTAAGTGTGGTTTTGGTCATATTATGACAAGATGGACTATGGGGTGTGTGTCTTCAGCGTCATTGACCATTCTAATTAATGGATAAGCTTCAAAGTTCATTAAAAGTGGAAGAGGCATTCGTCAGGGGTGTACAATTTCTCCTCTTCTCTTCATATTAGTGATGGAAGGCTTGAGCCTCTCACTTAAAAAGAGTCATCAGGAAGGTAAATTGTTAGGCATTAAGGTCTCTCGCTTGGTAAGAATTCTACATCTACTTTTTGTGGATGATGTGATTATTATGTCTAAGGCTTCAATTGATGAGTGGAAGGAAATTCATAAGCTCTTAAATGCTTTCTATGTTGCTTCCAGTTTGGAGATAAATTTTAATAAGTCTACTTTTCATCATTTTGGAGTACAACATGATTTTCTAATTCATTTGTCAGATCTGTTCCATTATGGTGTTAAGTGTTTATCGGAGGCTTTTAACTATTTGGGATTCCATTCAAAAACTGACAATTACAAGGTGGCTGACTAGCAGTGGCTTTTGAAGAAATTTGAGCAGAGAATCTATCACTGGTGCAATCGTTTTCTTTCCTTGGGGGGGAAATATGTTTTAATCAAGGCTGTGCTCGAAAGTCAGCAAGTTTACTAGATGGATTTAGCGCACATTCATGTTTCTGTTTTTAACTGGATCTGTATGTTGACTTTCTCCTTCTTTTGGTCGAGAGAAAAAACCTCTTCGTCCTACCACCTGTCTAATTGGGAGGCTTTAGCTAAGCCTAAGAACTTTGGAGGCTGGGGGATCAGAAATATCTTTTGTTTTTCTCAGGCCTTAGCTGCCAAATCATTGTGGCGAGGTTTGATGCAGCCTAGGATTTGGAATCGAGTTTTGAAAGATAAGTATCTTCCACATCTAACATTTATATCATGGCTTCGCTCAGCTGACCCATTGTCCCGGGTCGGATCACGGACTTGGAAAAACTTATTAAATGATCTCCCTTTACTTGTAAGATGGTTGGCTTGGAAACCAGGGGTTGGGGTTAACATATTGATTGGTAAAGATGTTATCCTGGGTATGGGGAAAGGCGCTTTCCTCTCAAATGCCTTG
>JASDQU010300863.1:0-13882 GCA_032191745.1 Picea mariana
GACACGTGGAATATTCAACATGTGACACGTGGCAG
The DNA here is from genome assembly GCA_032191745.1 of Picea mariana. Classification (NCBI taxonomy): domain Eukaryota; kingdom Viridiplantae; phylum Streptophyta; class Pinopsida; order Pinales; family Pinaceae; genus Picea; species Picea mariana. The sequence continues at coordinate 36 of JASDQU010300863.1, forward strand.
CTTTTGTGCTCAACAAGTGGCATCTCTTGCAACCGACACATGGCATTTCAGATCTCGACATTTAGTAGTTTCTGATGTTGACAAGTGGCAAGGGGTGATTGGTCCACATGGTATGGTTTTGGCCAACCATGGGCTGACACATGTCACCCTCGATGAGGCCTAAAAGGGAAGAATGAAAAATGTTGTATAAATCCATGGGAATCAAACCCATGACCAATCAATATAACAAAGTCCTAGAACTAATGCTCTATCCACAAAGGCAAGAACCAAACTTTAGAAATATATGCACTTTTTAAAAATTAAACACTAACCACCTTTTCATGGCTAAAGGAGGCGCACCCTGTTGGGCGCTAGGTCATATGACAGGGGTTGTGACCAGGGGCGCAACCTGGGTGTGGGGGATTAAAGGGTCTAGAACCAGGCCACATGTCATCCATGTAACCACAAAAAGGGGTGCGCACCCTATTTTTTGGTGCTTAACCATTATTTGCCAATTTACTAGGTTTTTAGCTTATTTTAATGGATTTTCGCTGATTTTTGTGGGTTTTTGGCCAAAAAGAGTGGATTTGGAGCCCAGAAAGAGGCCAAATTGTGGGGAGAAGTTGGGAATTCATCCCCAAATATTTTTCTACATCAACCAGGCCTGTGTGCCATCAAGATACAATGATTTTTTTGCAAGGATGTGGAGAGAAAGCTTATAGAAGAGAGACCATTTTTGTTGATTCTCATGTTATAAGAGGCCTTTTTGAGCCTATTATCACACAAAATTACTAGAGTCTTATGGGTTTGTGGTTTCTACCTAAGTTAGTAGTTTTACTCTGTCTTTCTCCTTTTGCTCGACCAAATCTTAATTTTTTTCCTTTCGGTTGGTAGTTTGCTCTGTGTTTTCCCTCGATTGTTTGAGTGACCTTTTGTTTTGTGCAATCCTACCTGAGAAGTCTCTGCCCCAAGATTTTTTGTTTTCTATGAGGTTAATCACTCCCCTTTCTACCTCTTTCATTGATCCTTTTTCTTTCCTCAGACCTCAACCAAACACCTGAGTTTTACTTACACAAGCCACAACCATAAGCACAAATTGCATCACTTAGAGCAGTCTGATATGGAATTGAATTTAGTGAGCGAGTAAGATCACTTTTCAGTGCTGGGATCCAAGGTGGAGTTCATATTGAAGGTTCACATGTATTTGGAATCTGAAAGTTGTCCAAAGTTTAATGCTGGGGAAAAGACTCAAGATCTGAGGTTGGGAAAATATTTAATATGTGTCGTAGATATCATTATGAGAGATCAACGGTGAATAATAATCATGGGAATCAAGAGTTAAAAACATTGTTAAATTTGTTCATCAAAGATCCGAACTCTCGAAACCTGAAATCAATAGGAGTTTTTCGATCCAGCAATACGTGTGGCATCAGATCCGAATTGTGGAGAAATTCATTTCGAGAAAACTCAAGTGAGGGATGCACAATTTTCCCAAGCCAAAAAACTTCAAAATGTCAAAGTGTCGATATTAATCTGGGTCATCCGATTCAAAGGGGTGCATGGCACCTGATCCGAGGAGTCGTGATTTTGTGACTCAAGGGTTTTTGCATAGAGTGCGACGCAGGTTCGTAAAACACAAAATTGTGAAGCGCCTAAGAGTTTGTTCCATGGTCACATCTTGAGGTTGCATGGAGTGATGGAAAGGAGCTGCGTCAAAGGCCGAAAGTTCTCGTGTTGGTCACAGAAAAGGATCTGCGTGGCTTCGATATGCCAAGATTGACTCAAAGAAATCATGATGATCGCCTAGAAAATTTAGGGGTGTCAAGCCTCATCCCGATCCCAATAAAAGTAGTTAATGAAAGTGGGGGAGGTTTTTGAAACCTCTTTTCACTCCATAAATGGAAGGTCTGGCCGAGGGGRCTGAACCATCAGCYCATGGTACTCCTRTSGKAAAATTGTCCTACAAAACCCATATTGATCTGAGTTCACGTTTGACAAAAATRCATGTRYAGACTRACATAAGAAGATGCAGATGAAAATATTTGATTGCAATGGCCAGGTCACACTCCTGGTGGTGGTGAGTTGTTTTGAGTATAAATAGTTAGATTTGATATTTTGTTATGGTYGATGGTTGAGCTACGCTCCCGCATTGTAAAGTTTTAATGAAGCTCTGGTTCTTTTGGTTGTGTATCTGTATTTGAGACTTCTTGTTTAATGTAAGTCAGTTTCCTTCTGTCTCTCTATAACAACTATGTTAGAACACTCGGGCATGGATGATCTAGTCGAGGGTAGTTATGGTTTTGTGATGTAGGTTTGATCACATGGACATTGTGACCAATTTCAATCAGTCTCTTGTGTTTTCATTTACCTCCAACACTAAATGACTCATACATGGATGATCCAGTTGAGTTGTTGTTATTGAATTGTGATGTATGTTTGATTTTAGTTCAGTGAAATTTCATTCAGTTCCCTAAAACTATGAATCAAGAGGATCTTGTCTTCTGAGTTTTTCCTCCTTAGGTTGTTGGAAGACCGAATGTCCACAACAGACCTCTTCATCCTCCTCAAGTTCTTCCCCCTACTCACCCTTACTACACTTATTGACCAAATTTAGATCAAGACCTTATCTTCTTATGCATACTAGCCTAGTTTTTTGAGTTAAAGTGATATAATCCTGAGTCTACGTCCATTACACCCCCTTTAAATTTATTCATTATGACATACAAACTGATGGGTACTGGGCTTACCTCTACTGCAATTAAGAGGTGACTTCTAGTGCTAACATTTCTAGCACTGTTTTCGGGGATGAATTGAAGATTTTGCATGGGATAGAATGACAATGAGCTTTTGATTTTGAAGGTGCATAATATATTAGAACCATTGAAGATTGCATTTTTTCACCTGATGACTCCATTGAGATGACTCCATTGTTTCAGTTGTGGCTTCTAGAGGCATACACATGAGGTCTACTCCATAGTTTCCTTTAGAGACACCTGAATCTGATCCAAAGAAAATTATCAAAAGACAAAGGACCCTTCAAGAGGGTAATTCTACTGTCAAACCAAGTGATTCTAGTAATTTTCATTATTCTCCTATAGCAACTCCAGTAGTTGTTTCTCATTTTCCTATTACACCATCTGTTGGATATTCTAGAAGTTTAAATTTTGGGAGTTTTCCTGTTGATTTCCCCTCTCCCAGTTTCACTACTCCTCCGCCTGTTAAAGTTGTTGCTTTTACAGAGAAGGAAATCTATGTTCCCTCAAGCCCTGTAGATTTTTCCTCAAATCCTCTACTTCTTCCTTTTCCTCCTGGAGACTCAGTTCCAGCCTCCCCTGTTCACGCTACATCTCCTCCTGGTTCTCCTCCAGCTACCATCCCTATGGCAGGTGCTAATCCCCCTAGGAACATAATGGATGCCATAGTGGCTGCAAGGTATGCCCCTCTAGTCTTACCTCAGCCCATGAATTCCCTCCCTATTGGAGACTACCTGAAATACATGCCCAAATTCACAGGAGAAGAAGACATAACTATTGAAGAACACCTTGTTGCCTTCTATAGTTATGCAGGCAATCTAAATATTGAAAATGAGGATGTGTGGATGAAAGTCTGTGTCTAGAGTCTCGATGGTGAGGCTAGGAAATTGTTTAGGGGGTTGATCCTTGGATCCATTGCTGGGATTGAGGCTTTAGATAATGCGTTATTGAGACAATGGGGGGATAAAAAATACTTTATGTATTATATCACAGATTTTGGGTCCCTAAAAAGAAAAGAGGGAGAGTTTGTCTCTGACTTCTCCAAAAGATTCAACAAAATGTACAATAATATTCCTGCCAAGATAAAGCCTACATAAGCCTCTGCTAGAATTACTTATGCTAGCTCTTTCTTCTTTGATTTCTGCCTCCTGTTAAGAGAGAGAAGAGCTACCTCCTTGGATCATATGCAATATGCATCCCTGGAAGTAGAGTCCAATGTGTTGGCGGTTGATAGAATTAGGAATAAAACTGACAGAGACTGGGGAAGAGGGAGATCTGAAGCTTCAACCTCTGGTTCCTCTACATCCCATCCTTAATTAGATGAATTAACCAAGATGGTAAAATATTTTTCTGCAGAGATGGAGAAAATAAAATTTGAAAGGAAGCAGAGTTATAAGAATGCCCAAAATGTTGATAATAGAGGCAATTTCAAAAGACAAAATAATGCCCCTCAGTTACTCCCAAGAGAGCCTCGCAGCAGAGAGAGGGATGATCAGAAAATCCATACCCCTCTCCAAAATAATCTTGTTGTTGATGAAGAAGGAGAGGAAGAAGAGCTTGATCCTAAAATCCATTGTCTTAGAGACACCTCCCCATTTCCCCATTTGACCCAATCCTCATACGAGTCCCTCATGGAAGACTAAATAAGTGAGTTGAGTAAAGTGGAGAAGGAAAATAGTAGTCCAAATAAATATAACCTCAGATCTAATAAGAAAGAAGGGAAGTCTAAAATCCCTAATCATCCTTCCAAAATAGATAAGCCTGCTAAAGACGCATCGAACGACAAGGAAAAGAAAATGCAGAACCCCTCACTAATAGCCAAAGGTACTATCCCAGAAGTGAGAGAAATTCTAAAAACTCCCTCCTATTTTAACTTTGAGCATGAAATTCAAAAGATTAGGATCCCTATACCCCTTTCAGAGCCCGTCAAGCACGAATATTTCAAAAATTCCCTCTCTAAATTGTTACAGTCTGAGCCTGTATCCCACTCCTCAGACTTAGTTAATCTTCAGGATGAAAATCCAGCAAACATCTTAGGTCCCATGGTAGAATATAGAGATGATTCATCCCCTCCCTTATATACATCTTTGAACATACATGAAAAGGTTATGCATAATTGTTTTATGGACTTAGGATATTCTCATAATCTCATGCCCAAATATGTCATGGATGAACTTGGATTAGAAATCACAAAGACTTACCATGATTTGTATTCTTTCATTTCTAGGAAAGTGCAGTGTCTTGGGGTCATCAAAGATCTGGTTGTGACCTTGTTTTACTTTCCCATGAAAAGTGTGGTCATGGATATCATGGTGAATGATGTTCCTCCCAATTTTGTCTTGTTGTTGCCAAGATCTTGGATAAAAAGACTTGGGGGAAATTTGTAGATGNATTAGTGATGAATTTGACCCCACCAACCATCCTATTTTTTTCCTAGATATTAATTTAGGATCTAGCTTGTTGCATCTCACTGGTGTCCCCGAGCCCCCTCTTGAAATTAGGAAGCAATCCCTCACTCTCTGTGAATATTCTCCTCTGATTATTGTTGGCCCTTGAGCAAGTTTTGAGGAACACTTGGTCATAATTGACCATTTTTGGACTTCGACACCCTTTCAAACATGGAGCGCCAGGCAAAGAAGAGATCGCGAGATCTTGGTCCACTTTTGGGCCTCTTTTAGGGATTTGGGTTAATATAATAGGGATGTCATCCCATGGGTTTACCCACACTTAGGCCCACTTTTGCAATGTATAAATAGAAAGATAGGAAATGTAAGAAGTAGTAGATGTGATTTCTTAGTGAAATTGGTGGTGCATCTATGTGATGTTGAATAAGTGCTCTGTGTGAACTATGTAAGGCTTGCAATGCTAAGTGCAAGTTACTATGTGATTGATATTGTAACATGAGGAAGAAGGATTTAGAGAGCTGTGAAGATATTTTGTCCTCTACGAAGAAGGGTTTTGAGTGGCTTGTGCTGTAACCGATTGAAGACACTAATAAATAAGAAGAGTTGGTGGACGTAACCCCAGGGTGGGGGTGAACCACGTAAATCTATGTGTGATGCTTTGTGCTTCGGCTTGATGTGTTTATTTCTTCTTCTATTAAGTGCCTTGATATATTTAGATAGATCTATCAATGCTTTGGGCTTCCTAGATGTCTGTCAATAGTGGGATCTGACATGTATGAGAATTCTTAGTGTTGAACTACTAGATATGATATGATTTGCTATGGTTAAGTGTTGAAACAATGTACATCTGAGTATTCACTACAAAGCTATGTGCCATCTGTGAAGTATCATAAGGGTTAAATACTGATGAATAATCTATGCTACGTGCCCTGTAAGGATAGAATCACAAATATGTGTCCCAACTAAGGTTGTAGACACCTGGGTCTTGAAACCACCCCTGCCTCTACCTCAGGTGAAACTTCATCTTCTTCACAGGTGTTGCCGAAAGGGCCGGTAGTTATGGATTTGTTAGTACCCTCTTGAGCATTGAACCCTCGGTCTACCCCTGTGCCAACAAATGGTTTTGTTTCCAGGACCTGAAACTGTGATTGCTGGGAACTGAGGAAGAATAAAATTTGTGCAAAATAAATCTCTGTGCGTAGATCTGTCACCCTAGTGCACATATTTTTACTCGACCTGTGAAGCTTTGTGCCAGGAATAAGGTCAGATATGAGGAAAGGAAGATCAGAGCTTAAGAAAATAGGTGAAATTTGAATGCGCTATGCTCTAAGAAAAGTAAAAGTGGGAATTTCTGAAAGAAAGAGGTCAGATCTGCGGAAAAGAGGTAAGGCCTATAAACCATGTGCTCTAATAAAGGTAAGAATAGTTAAAATTTCTTAGATCTGGAAGCTTTATGCTTTATAGAAGTAAGATAAGTGAATTTTTTGTTTCTAGAGCATGGATCTTGGTATGTTTGATAGATTCAGTCCTAGCTTAAAAATTAGAGCATTAATAGAAGAAAGAAAGTTTGATATGAGTAGATCTGATAAGCATAATGATAGATATGTTATACCTATGCATAGAAAGAATGTTTGAACTAGCAAATGGATGCAGGATCCTAGAAGGAATTTTTTGCAGGATAACTACCATAATTCTGGTGTGCGGTACAGAAGAAGTTGGGGATCATTTAAGAGAAAGAGAGGATTGACCCTATGTTATGGTTGTAGAAAACTAGACCATCTAGCTAAGGAATTCCATGGTGGAAAACCCAGTTTTCTCTGTTGCAAATATTTGGACCATGAAGTATTGGATTTCCCTAGAATGATTGCTAAGATTGAAAGAATGAATCTACATGAAGAACACCCTAGGACAGCCTCAGAAATAGTAGAACCCCAGAAATAATCAGAGAAAGTATTAATAGAGATGAAAGAAACCCTGAAGGAACATAAAGATGTCCGCCTACTAGAGATCTTCCAAGAAAAGGAACAAATCGAAGCAAGACTAGGGGACTTCGACATTGACTGTATTCTTGATGAAGAAACACAAGTGAAAATTATGCCAAAAAGAACCTGGGAAGTTATAGGGAAGCTTTCCATGATTCCTTCACTGGGAGGAATAGAAATATTCAGAGGAAAACTGGTGATGTTATGTGGAAAAATCGCTCAGATACCTATGACAGTCAATGGAACTTCGACAGAAGAAGATTTTGATATTGTCAAATTTATTGAGGACGGAACCCCGTTCACTATGTTACTTGGAAAACCTTGGATTGAGAGAGATCAAGCCAGAAAAAAGGAAGAAGACAATGTATTACAACAACAGAGACAAGAGATAAAAGATTTCATGACCAGAAGGATTGCACAGTTGATTGAGGAACAAGAGAATAAATCAAAGCTATTTGACACTAGAAGCTCAGATGTCAAAGAATTAGGGGACTCACAGAAGATTGGAGTATATGTACCAGATACAGATGAAGTAATTCTCCTGAGTCTTGGGAAAGAACCTCAGCAGCACAAAGTGACTATGTCCAAGGAAAGTAAGAACCAGATCGAGAAACAAACTATAGAGACGAAGCTCACGGGGAAGAAGGCTAGAAAGATAAGTAAAAAGAGAGATCATATCGACAGGCTACAGAGGGTTCCATAGGGAACCCCTCTGAAATAAACTTTTCACAATTCGAGCTTCATCGAGAGAATAGACAACGACATGGGTCACTTCGTCGTGGCGAAGCAATATAGTCATTGGAGGTCGATATACCCGTTCGACTGCCACCCCGAACAGATAAAAAAGAATCAATGGCTCATCACCAGACCATTAGACCACAACATAACGGATAGAACCAAAGTTAAGGAAGCCCCATACCCATTGCAAACAATCTGTTACAGAGTTACTTACTTAATCCATCGCGCCATGCCCGAAAGACATTTTTGCTAATTCTGAATTTGAATCCACAGACTACCTAAATTGTGAACCGTGATTACTCCACCCTTACTCTCTACCTTACTATAGTATCTACGTTACTTTGAGAACCTAATATATTTATCTTGAGCATATATGTCCAATGAATTTAGCGCAGCTGAAGAATCTACAAGAGAGGTACTCGCTAGCCTTAGAGCCGAAAGAGTCGTGTCAAAGCGGGGATTTTCTACAGGTTTTCAGGCATCGTCGATGAGAGGAGTGCAACACTCCCCATAGACTGCTCGAGTAGGAACATCCCAAGCCAACATAGAGAGAAGAACCAAATCAGGAAGCAGTCCCTCACTCTCTGTGAATATTCTCCTCTGATTATTGTTGGCCCTTGACCAAGTTTTGTGGAACACTTGGTCATAATTGACCATTTTTGGACTTCGACACCCTGTCAAAGATGGAGCACCAGGCGAAGAAGAGATCACGGGATATTGGTCCACTTTTGGGCCTCTTTTAGGGTTTTGGATTAATGTAATAGGGATGTCAGCCTGTGGGTTTACCCATGCTTAGGCCCACTTTTTCAATGTATAAATAGAAATATAGGCAATGTAAGAAGTAGTAGATGTGATTGCTTAGTGCAATTGGTGGTGCATCTATGTGATGTTGAATAAGTGCTCTGTGTGAACTGTGTAAGGATTGCAAGTCTAAGTGCAAGTTACTGTGTGTCTGATATTGTAATGCAAGGAAGAAGGATCTAGCAAGCTGCAATGATCATTTGTCCTCTGCGAAGAAGGGTTTTGAGTGGCTTGTGATGTAACTGATTGAAGACACTAATAAAGAAGAAGAGTTGATGGACATAGCCCCAGGGTGGGGGTGAACCACGTAAATCTGTGTGTGATGCTTTGTGCTTTAGCTTGATGTGTTTATTTATTCTTCTATTGAGTGCCTTGATATATTTAGATAGATCTATCAATGCTTTGTGATTCCTAGATGTATGTCAATAGTGGGATCTAACATGTATGAGAATTCTTAGTGTTGAACTACTAGATGTGGTATGATTTTCTATGGTTAAGTGCTGAAACAATGTACATCTGAGTATTCACCGTGAAGCTCTGTGTCATTTGCGAAGTATAATAAGGGTTAAATACTGATGAACGATCTATGCTAAGTGCCCTGTAAGGATAGAATCACACATCTGTGTCCCAGCTAAGGTTGCAGACACCTGATTCTTGCAACCACCCCTGCCTCTACCTCGGGTGAGACTTCATCTGCTTCACAGGTGTTGCTGAAAGGGCCGATAGTTAGGGCTTTGTTGGTACGCTCTTGAGCGCTGAACCCTGGGTCTGCCCCTGTGCCAACAATTACCTTTGTTTGGAAAATTTTCTTTGATGGAGCCTCTTCTAGAGAAGGTGTTGGTGTCGAAGTGGTCTTTGTTTCATCTGTTCAAGAAATTATATCTCTGTCATACAAGTTAAAATTTGAAACTACCAATAATGTGGCAGAGTATGAAGCTCTTGTTTTGGGTGTGAGGGATGTAAAGGACATGGGGATTAAAGAGATATCGGTGTTTGGGGATGAAGAGTTAATTTTTCATCAGATCATAAACATTTACCAAGCCAAGCACCCTTGGCTTAGAAGTTACAAAAATGAAGTCTGGGATATAATTGACAGTTTTTTCTTCGCTTTCAACATTTCATTTGTTTCAAGAGAAGAGAATTCCATGGCCGATTCTCTAGTTGTTTTCGCAAGTAATTTCAGAATCCATCTACCACCAAAACTTAGGTATGATGTAGAAGTGAAATATAGACCCTCCATACCTGAAAATGTCAAGCATTGGAAAGTGTTTGAGGATGATCTTGAAATAAAAAGATTCTTGGAGACTGTTGATGAGTTTTCTGCATTACACATCAATCAAGATCATGACGCTGAAATAAATCCTCAAGATGATGTTTTTTTGAACAAAATTGCTAATCATCGTATTGTCCAGTTGTCCAACAACCATATCCCAAAGGGACTTGTCCCTTTGGAAATACTATTTGACATAAAGTATGTGGCAGTAAAGGGTAAAATTTCAAGTGACAATGTTGATGTGGATGAGTGCAATATTGGTACGGAGGAGGATCCAAAATTTGTCAAGTTGTCAAGAAACTTACAAGGGAACAAAGGGTCAGATACACTAAGCTATTAAGATAATTAGTTGATGTTTTTTCCTGGACCTATGAAGAACTCAGAACATATGACACAAATTTCATTGAGCATAAGTGGATTCAGCCTGACATAGATGGAAGAAGGAACAAGTGGATTGCCGAAATCCTTGAATTTGATCTGGAAATAAATCCCACCAAACTAGTTAAAGGTCAAGGTTTGTCCAAGCTATTGGATGAATCTAATTGCAGAGATTTGGGGGTTAACTTCATCAACACCTGCTCAGAAAATCAGCAAGTTGGGTTGTCTCATACAGGCCCACAAGTTATCCCTCCATTGGAACAGTGCATCTAGTACAAAGACATCATATTCTTTTGGGAGAAGTTAAGGCCCCATGATGGTATGGGGAAAATCAAGGCAAGAGATCTTAAGAACAAAGCAGTTAGATATTTCCTTATTGACCATATTTTGTACTGGAAAGACCCTCTAAGAGTGCTTCTGAAACGTTTAGACCCAACAGAAGCCCAAAAAATTATGTTTGATTTTCATGACAACCTATGTGGGGGTCATAATTTTTGGAGGACTACAGCCTATAAAACTCTCAGGGCTGGATATTTCTGGCCTACTCTATTCGTCGATGTCTGTGCAAAAATTAGGTCTTGTGTTAAATTTCATAAATTCACTGGGAAGCAGCAACTCAAGTCTTTTCCATTGAATCTTGTGGTAGATTCAAGACCCTTTCAGCAGTGGGGCCTAGATTTTATTGCGGAAATTCATCCTGCTTCAAGTGGACAACATAGGTGGATATTGACTGCCACTAATTACTTTACCAAATGGATAGAAGATATCCCCACAAGAAGTGCTTCTCAGAAAGTAATCATTGGTTTTCTTGAATATATTATGGCAAGGTTTGGTTGTCTGAATAGAATCATCATTGACAACGCTACATCCTTCAAGGCCGATACTTTGATCTAGTTTTGTGAAAAGTTTGGAATTTCACTTATTCACTCAACTCATTAATACCCCCAAGGGAATGGGCTGGCAGAGTGCTCTAATAAGAGCCTTATAAATATCAACAAAGGATTGTTAGAGGACAATAAGAAAGAATGGGATTCAAATCCCAAATTTTCTCTGTGGGCTGATACAGTGACCACAAAGAGATCTCTTGGTGTCTCTCCTTTTCAGCTTGTGTATGGAATGGAGGCCATCTTTCCTTCTCATCTTGCCTTGCCTATGGAAAAATTCTTCCAAGACTACCAAGGGAAGCTTGATGATATGATCAGAAAGATTCAACAATTGGTAGAAGTGTAGCAGACTAGAGAGAAACTAATGGACAAAGCACATGAGCATCAACAGAGGATCAAGCAAGCTTTTGATAGGAAAGTAAGAAAAGAGGATTTTCAGCTGGGAGATCTAGTACTCAAATGGGATGCACCCAAACAAGACAAGAGAAAACATGCTAAATTTAAAGCCCTATAGATTGGGCCCTTCAAAATATCTAAGGTATTTCCGAATAATACGTACAGCTGTCAGAATTCAGAGGGATCTGAATTTTTTGGTGGCCTTGTAAATGGGCATTTTTTGAAGAAATAGTTTGTTTAGGCCGTGAACGATGTTCCACCATTGTAAATACCACTCCTGTTTTGTTTTGATGTTTAGTTTTTCATTTTCAATAAGAGACCCCATAACCCAAAGCTAAGTCACTTGAGCTGCACGTTCTTGGTAGTTCACAGAGAGCATGCCATCCCCTATGGAGAAAAATGTTATCACACAAACTTGTAGGAGTCTTGTGGGTTTGTGGTTTCTACCTAAGCTAGTAGTTTTCCTCTATCTTTTTCCTTTTCGCTGACCAAATCTTAAGCTTTTCCCTTTCGGCTAGTAGTTTGCTCCGTTTTTTCCCTTAATCATTTGAGTGACCTTTTGTTTTGTGCAATCCTACCTAAGAAGTCTCGACCCCAAGATTTTTTGTGTTCTATGAGCTTAATCACTCCCCTTTCTACCTTTGTCATTGATCCTTTTTCTTTCTTCATCCCTCAGCCAAATGCCTGAGTTTTACTTACATAAGTCGCAACCATAAGCACCAAGTGTGTCACTTAGAGCGGTCTGATATGGACTAAAATCTAGTGAGTGAGCAAGATCCATTTTCAGCAGCTGGGATCCAAGGTGGAGTTCAAACTGACAGTTCATGAGTATTTGGAATCTAAAAGTTGTCTGAAGTTTAATGTCGGGGCAAAGGCCCGAGATCTTAGGTCGAGCAAAGATTTAATCTGGGCCATAGATTGTTGTAGGAAAATCTCCCTGCGGATAGGTAGATCGCCTCTAAGAGCTTGACCTTAACTCTAGACAGAAAATGCTTAACATGGACACTGACTTCCTTTCAAATCTATCTAAACTAACACATGAGAAGGAAGGATGACAGAAGTACCTTTTTATCAACGTTTGTCCCTGCACGCTCCTAGTTGTGCTTCGACCCTTTGCTTCTCAATGGATCCTGTGGAAAAAACAAGATACGACCACTTCCTACTCTATCGATATTAGCTTGAAAATAGATATATCAATTAATGATAAGTTCATGTGACATTATACACAAACTAGAAAGAAACAGGCCAAGCATGTCATATTGATGAGAATAACGACAGCAGTACTTACAATCGTAGATGTGAATGTGACAGCTTCGTCAAGTCCTCTTCGTCTAACCCTTGCCTAAAAGATCCATGACCTGGACAACAGTAGCTTCACTGATCACTCTGATTGTGTGTTTTCTACAAGATCATAAGTTTCATACCATCAGTTCTTCCCCCTTTCCACCATCATAGAGCTTGCTTATATAGGTTAAGAGGAGCTTAACCTCTTGAGTTATCTTTAGAACAAGTTGGGAACTTCCTCCTCAGATCAGAGATCTCTCGATGAAACCAAGAATTCTAACGCAACTGCCTCCTAATCTCGAAATATCCTCCCCTTATTCTCCTCAATGGGCCAACTACTGCCTCAGATTAGGCAGTGCTCCCTTAGAAGGGGCATCAGAGCATTGTAGCGCTCTCTGGTAAGCTTTGGGGCTGCGCCAATGATCTCAAGATGAGAAGCACTCCTTTAGAGGGGGCAGGGGAGTGTTATAACGCTCCCTGAAGCTTTGTAGGGAAGCGCCAGCGCTCCTAGAGCTAATATAGGGGAGCGCTCCCCCTCAGAACCTTTATTTCATAGCTCTCTTCAGGTGTCAAGAGTTATTTGACTTCAATAAACCAGTTCTCCTTCTTCAAATCAAGTACATGAGATGTTCCAAGTGTTTCCTTAGTGTCGTCGGCATGGAAGTATGCTCAAACATCATTTGCGACACTCGTGACCAACTTACAAAAGTTGTAAGGAAGATGCGACACTTACGACAATTGAGAGGAATATGCGACACTTATCTAGCTGAGCAATTTTGACGTGTAACAGATTGCCCCGCAAAGTATGAAGTTAGAAGATGTCAACTGATAACTAAAATACTTTGTAGATGTCCAAGCAAGGGTATAGACTTGGAGAACCTGACAGAAGCTGCACACAAACATCCAACAAATATCATGACATATTTCAAAACCCAAGGCAGGCATACCTATGCTTGGGTGATCAAGACTTGCAA
>JASDQU010300879.1:0-12945 GCA_032191745.1 Picea mariana
CTCTGTGTATGAGCCATTGATTAATTTTTGTATTGATTAAGAATCTATATGCATTGCTTTACTTCACAGGTTTAAAACTTACAAAGAGGATAAAGTGTATAAGTTGAAGAAATCCTTGGATGTATTGAAGAAAGATCTAAGAGATCAGTAGAGTTGAATTGAATATTACCTGATCAATAGTGGATTCAGCAGGAGCATCAATGAGCCAACACTCTATAAAAAATAAAATCATGAAGGTAAAATTCTCATTGTTTGTTTCTATGTCGATGATATGATTTATACAGGAAATATGATGTTAGAATAATTTAAATCATTCATGAAAACATAATTTGAGATGATTGATCTTTGACTCATGAAATATTTTTGGGGAATTAAAGTTGAGAAAAATTCCCATGGTATTTTTGTATGTCAGCAAAAGTATGCTACATATATTTCGAAGAGATTTAGAATGGATAAATGCAATCCAACATAAAATCTTATTGCACCAGGAACATAATTGACTAAACAAGATAAAGGATCAATAGTTGATTCAACCTTATATAAGAGGTTGGTAGGTAGTCTCATGCACCTTACTGCAACTAGACTTGACATAATGTATGGAGAAAGTTTTTTTTACTGGTTTATGGAATCCCCCAAGGATTCTCACTAGAAAGTTGGAAAAAAAAATATAAGGTATGTTGCAGGAACAATCATATATGGCTCATGGTACACTACTTATAGAAATTATTCACTTGCAAAGTACACAGACAATGATTTTGCATGCAATATTGATGATAGGAAAATCACATCTAGATATGCTTTTGATTTGGGAACAAATATGATTTCATAGGAATACAAGAAACAATCCATAGTTGCAATATATTCAGCAGATGCAGAGTATGTTTTTGCTACTTCAACATCTTTCCAAGAAGTATGGCTGAGAAGATTCTTGAAATATCTAGCACATATGGAAAAGGAGCCAACTCTTATTTTCTACGATAACAACTCAGCCATTGCATTGTCAAAGAATCATGTGTTTCATAGGAAAAGAAATCATATTAACACTCTCTTTCACTTAATTTGAGAGATTTTCAATAATGGAGATATTTCTCTTCAATTATGTGGATCAAGAGATCAACTAGTAGACATATTTACAAAACCTTTAGGAAAAAGTGTTTTTGAATTTCAAAGACAACATTTTGGCATTGTAAGTGTTGATGAATGTAACAACTAAGATTAAGGGGGAGTGTTAGAGTAATATCCATGTTCATTAATATTATTGTCTTCTAGTTGTCATGTTAAACTCTAGTTAGTCATAGTTAGACATTGAATTCAGTTTGTGTTTGTTGCATGGTAGTTAAGAGATACATTGAAATCCTTGTTGTATTTAATATCTTTCTGTAATATAAATTTGTGTGCAATATTCAGAAGGGTAYTRAGGCCCCATTTTTCCYGCATCTTTKTTTTTGTTTTYTTTCTTCTCYGCCTCTCTGATTTTATCAAAAAATCAAGAAAATYCACCAYACCAAAACAATTTCARCRGATATCGAAATCTAGTTGGATTGAGAGTGGAATTTGTGTTAAATATTTAAAAACAACAGATGCATAGCAATAGTCAATGCATTGTAGAGTAGAGAAGTGGTACTATGTTCAATGTTGTACAGACAAAAACATAAACCATGATAGGAAACAACTTCAACTACTTCATTTCAAATACAATAATATGGACTTGACCCTGAAAACTTATCTATGGCAAGATCATAGAAGCCTCATCATTGATATAAACATAGAATACTTGTAAATTGTTTTTTTCATTATGTATTTGCAATTAATAATTCAAGATAGAAAACAAAAATGGCTTCTCTTTAGGTGAACTACTACCCTTATGTGGTCTATCTACTACCCAAATGAGGGCCCTAGCTAGTTGTAGCAAAGACTTTTCTTGTAATAATTTATTCTCTGTAAAGATACAATAAATGTGACATTTTTGGATGGTTTTCATAGTGCATCGATGTGCAACAAGCTATTGCTCAGTTGGTTGAGACCTTGGTTCATCAAGCGAAAAAAATTAGCTAAAAATTCCCATCAACCTTGATGATTGACATGGAGTACCAATTATTGGTATATGAGATGTATACGAAGCCCCTTAAAATGGATTGACATGCATAAAGTCATTTTCAAGATCAAGATCTTAAGTTGTGTCACTTACAACATGAGTAGGTAACAAGATTAACTTATGTAACTTCAAGATACAATAAAGGGTGTTCCTCCATCTAATTCGAATATAGTCCCCAAACATATTTTCTATGGTGAAAATTGTGACATTCTCCATCCTTGATTTTGTATCATCACCAAAAGAAAGAAGAGGCTCCTCAACAGAATAAGTTGGGTTTAAAAGAGTTGTAAATTTATAGAAATACAAAACTAAATCATCAATCACATCCTATAGATGATGACAAGCTGACATTCTATCCACGACAAAAAATCCATCAAAACACGTGTGGAAAACATATTCATTTTATGCATGGTCAAAGACCACTAAAATGGTTGTAATGGTTGGACCTGATGTGACATACCCAACCACCCACAAGATGGTCATGCTACTTCAAAACTCACCTCTGAACTGATTTCGAATTTCTGATGACATTTAATAAATAAGTAAGCATGAAAGAATCACTTGTAGAGATCAAGATTCATGCTACAACATAAAATAAATTAATATAATTCCATACACAACAATAACCAACAAACATTCATATTATAAACAAGAATATCAGAGATAATAATTAAGACATAGCAAAAATAAATATAAAGGTAAATGAAACCATGATAGAGAGCACTTATCTTTAATGAAACAAAACACCAATTGGTTGCAAACCAAGAACAGTCCACCCAACCGTAGACACTGTTGTTCCAAGTGTCAACAGAAATGTCACCCTCGATCTAGGGATATGAATCCACAAGGACGGTTCCAGGGTGTCACTCATATTCCCACATCAGTTAAGACTCCATCTCTCACAGTCTTCTCAACACACAACAATCCAAATTACACAAACTCTCTTCTCTCTAGCTTGCACAACCCAAGAAAATGGGACCCTCTTGTTTTCCATGCAATCCCTCAAGATTTCCACCTCTTTCCAAGGCTCCAATGCATATGGTCAAGAATATCCATGCTGGGACTCTTAGAATTCACAACTGTGAGAAAAACTTAACACATGCCAATGCATCTCAGACATGCAGGAATTAATTCATGGATGAAAATACACCAACAATCACTACAACCAGCCAACAATGGCTCCTCTCCAACAATTTGTTTTTCTTTTCCAAGCCAAGATCCAAATGAATGAGGAATGATGAATGGGTGAAAGAGAGAATGGAGAGAGAGAACAAAATGAAGATTATGAACCCCCAAACATCCCAAAGATGGGTTTATATAATTACTTGGAAAACAACAACCACATGGACTTCCCCAAGAAGCTCATGTAACCAATTATATCAATTAAAATAATGATGGGTAAATAAAATATAATAAAAATACTTATCCCCTTAATTCTCCTATCTCATGGAATCATAGACCCCTATAACTCTTGTCCTTGTTAGTCTAGCATCCAATGATGTAAATTATTATTAATAACGATAAAAAAAAAAAAAATTCCTTCGCACCCTAGACTATTTTAATTGTTTGGGCACTCTACCCTTTCATAAATTAACAAAATAAATTATTTAATATGGGGAATCTGCAAAACAGAGGTATAACATTCCCCTCCCTCTTATTTTGGCATTGTCCTCAATGCATATACAAAACATGAAATCAAAATTTCAAAATTATTCAAAAAGTCACGGGTACTCTGTCTGCATGGCATATTCATGCTCCCAAGTAGCATCTTCGAGATCATAGTAGGTCCACTGAACTTTTACCATCTCTATAACTCGATTTTGAAGCATTTTGACCTTTTTGTCCAATATGTGCACTAGTTGAACCTGAAAGTATCTCTTTGGCTCTACCTGAATCAAATGCCAATCAATAATATGGTTAGGATCATGTACATACTTTTTCAGTAAAGAGACATGAAATAAATTATGCTCATTCACGGAAACAGGAAATTCAAGCATGTATGCAAATGGCCTTATTTTGTCCAATATCTCAAATGGACCATAGAATCTAGCTTCTAGCTTTGTAAAGATACCCGACTTCAATGGGATATTCTTTGGATTCACTTTCAAAAGCACATGCTCCCCCACTTTAAATTCTCTAGTTGTCATGTTCTTATCTGCATAACTTTTTTGCCTGTCTTGAGCTGTCTTTAATTTCTGCTTATTTTTAATCATCTAGTCTTCCATATCCATGAGAAATTATGGCCCAAGTACCACTAGGTTTGTTGGGTTATCCCAACTCACTCGAGTATTGCATTTCCTACCATACAAATCTTCAAATGGGATCATTTTCAATGAATCTCTGTAACACCTTTATTTCCCCCAACTTGTAATTAATCATTAATTATGATTACCATACTATGGCATGTGAACAATGTAAATGTATTATTGTTTAGATTGTTAATGACTGATTGTTTGGGTGAAGCCTTGAAGTACTGGCCATGTTATCATTAGAGGAAAGAGTGAGGAAATTACAGAGAGGGTTCATTATGTCAAAATGACCCCAAAATTCTCTTTGTGGAAATAATAATCCTATTCTTGATTCCAAGGAAAAATCAGTTAATGAGAAAAGGATTCGTGGTTGAAAAATCAAATACCCTAATGAATGGAAGCATGGAGATTCTGGCTAAGGAGACAAAAAACTATCAGCCTGAAGTACCACAGAGTGCAGTTTTCCTACAGGCCCAGACTAACCCGATTTTCTTCTGATAGAAGGAACAGGACAGGTCAAGAACCTTGATTGGGAGGAAAAAGGCGTGCAAGAACACATACGAAGGAAGACAAGAAGGAAACCAAACCCACAGGGGCCATGTGATCGAGGATATGCAGAGAAAAAGAGGAAGAGAGTGTGAGTCTCTCCAACTAAGAATAAGAATTGGAAGCTTGATAAAATGTTCTGGTTACTGGAGAGAACAAGAGAAAGGATCTCTAAAAATTTGCAAAAAACATAAACTGAGTAGAAGATGACGAGCTTGATGTTGAGGGAGCATTTGATAAACCTTGCAAAGGATGTGATAGAGAGAGATTCTCTGAGAAACTACAAAATTTCCCTAGTGATATCATGGCTTGGCATGAGGGTGGCTAGAGCACTAATAATGAATGCATCTAAGCCTACGGTTGGGTGGAAATGAGAACACCCACAGTCAATGGTCGGTGATCGGTTGTAATAGATAATTATTTTTTTTACCCTATGCACTGGAATTGAAATGCATGGTTTGAATGTCTATGTCTATGACTAAGATTTATAGGGTTTGATTTATATTATAAATTCTTATCCTTCCTCTGTAAACCCCTCCATTTGAATGGTTTTCTAGTTGCCTTTGCATAGAAGCATGAGAACTGTTATCCATGGGTTTGTAAATGAATCTAAGAATAAGTTTACGATCTCTGTATTGGTTGGAAAATTCTTAAGGTAATTTTTCCCAAGGATTCACTTTCTAATGCAAGAGTTGGGGTAGATTTATCTGAAATACTTCAGTGCTATCGACCCATCAAATTCACCTTCGCAGGATTACTAAATTCGAGCTTTGTGGAGGGAGGGTACCTCCTTCAAATCATTTGTCTGTGTGACCGAGAGCTCATTTCCATGACCCTAACCAAATAATGGCTAAGAGAAGAGAGTATAACCTCAGGGCTTGTTAGAAAATCCATACGACCGAGACCTTAGAACCCTTCGCTAGGTCTGAAAGGAGCTAAGCTATTCTCGCTTCAGAACTCTGGGAGTTCGGAGCTCCAGGATGCTATGAATTTACAACCTCTGAAACCAAACGAAGGTAACCTACTGGTTTGTTTATCCATGAGGTTGAACGACATCTGGAAGTCTCTTAACCATGACTATTGGATTTTTCCCACTGTTAAACCATGACCCACTTACCGGTCGCAAAGTAATGCAAGCTATAGATCTGAGGATACTTAATATCTTCCCTGGTCATTAGATCTATGTCGTGGTCAGTCTAGTGTTGACCAGTTCGGGGAAAAAAAGGTGTTATAACACCAAAACCCTAAACACCGAACTCATGAAGTGACGAGAGCCATAGATCTGAGGGCACTTTGGGACTTCTCCTGGCCATTAGATCTAAGTCGCGGTCAGTCCGACATTGACCACTCTAGAAGAAAGGAATTGTTAAACAGGTAGAACCCCCAAACATCGAAGTCGCAAAGTAACACGAATCGTTAATCCAAGGATGCATTGGGATCTCTCCTGACCATTGGATCTAGAATGTGTTCAACCCGACACTGACCACTCCAGGAGAAAAGAGGGAGTTACACAATGGATCCCCCGAACACTAAATATGCAAAGTAACAGAGGGCATAGATCTATGGATATATGTGGACACATCTTGACCATGGGATATAAGGGGTGTTGGAAGGTTGTCAGTCCAGAGTGACATGGCAGGCTGACATCACCCAAGGTGACATGGACCCACATTCAACGTGACATGTGTCACCTTGATTCGTACTTTTCAAAGACCCTATGTACCCATTAGAATGTGACATGTGTCACCCAATGATGGGGCACATGTCATCTCTGCCTTTGTCACGTGTCATCCCCCCCTTGGCACAGGTTCACTTGGCCAAAGGACGATGGAGTAATTGGGATACCGAGAGTTCGATACTTTGGGAAATTTGGGACGTTGGGACAATGGAGTTAAATCAATCGAAGGCCCGGACCCACCTACCCATGCCTCTGCATTTAATGTGCCACCATGTGCAAGTGTGAACTCTTCGGGAGTTTGTATTTTCGTGACTCCAAAGGTTTGGGGTTGTGTATATGGATAATTCAAAAGAGCCAAAGGTCGGAGCCACGTGGCAGAATTTCGAGGCTTCAGGGCTCCAGAGGATATGCGCGTAGTGTTAGCACATGTTATTTTTGTCAAAACATTTTGAAAGTTGGCTAAGATTTGGTCATTGTGCTCTAAGGGTAAGAAGGATAATTATTTAAATCTTTTTTTCTTGGGAAAATGAAATAATGACTAGGTGGCAAAGAAAAATATAAAAAACTTGTTGTTTTTAATCAATATTTGGTCTGTTTTAGGCCAAAATTAGCTCCTCGAGCTTATTACAAGGTTTTATATTAAAATTTATTAAGAAAAAATATTATCCCAAAGGCTAATCTCCAATTATCCAAGTTAATTAAGCACTTAGGTCCATGTCCACAAGTTTTCAAGCACCTACACCAGCAGAAAACATGAGTTAACCACAAGTTAAGCCAAAGCCTAGCGCCTAAGAGCCAAGCCAAATGGAGGAGAAACCCACATGGGAGCCTTTTCTTTGCACTACGCGTTGAATGTCATTAGGTGCACTAGCATACAAAAGCACCCGAAGGTACATTTTCCTAACATATATGGGATATATCCCAAGAGTAAAGTGTGCCATCATAGCCGGATATTAAAGAGCCAGAGCCCTGACAGTGCATATCTAACTCGAAGTCTGAGTATCAAGTGGCAGTGAGTAGATGATAATAATTTGAATGCATGTAATTTGTGTAAGAATGGTAATCTTAGGTGTGCATAGCATCCAGCTATAATATATATATATTATTGTTATTACCCAAGGATTGGGTCGTCCTAGATGCTAAGTGTAAAAATGATGTCTCTCAAGTATCTAAGAGAACGCTAAATAAAAGGATACGGTTTGGATTCGGGAGTGGTACTATTTTTTCTAGATTTGGGTTTTACAATGGGGTGGGGATTTATTCCAGTCATCTCACTGAAGTTCTTCCACATTCGCCTCCATTTTTCTCCTCAAATGGCACAAAAACTTCCAGAGGTTGTCTCTTATTTCATTCTAATCAAATGACATGGACAAGGTTTGCATTGGTTTTTTCTATTCAAGAAGCAAGGAGGCGACTCATGTTTGAAAGACGAATTCATTTTGATGGAATAAAGTTTGGGTTAGTGCCACCAGGAGGTGAAGTTCAAAAATGATTTCATAACAATGGGTTAAAATCAATGTCAGCTACATAGAATGTCCAGATGTCAATATAACTTGGTGTGTTTAAGATTAAAGGTGTAACAAACATTGTGAATGCCAAATAGAGACAGATATACCTCTTTGCAACAGTGATTGGTCGAAAATATTTGGCTGATTACAATTTCAGAAGGTCCATCTGGTAAGTGCTAAGTATTTGAGTAGAAGGAGCCTGTGTTTACTCGAATGCCCAACCATAGTCTAAGTTGAGACTTAGGGTTGTTTTCCAAATGTCCAAAAATGTTCAGCGACAGTTGATTGATTTCATAAATATAGAGATTGAATTGTAGGGTCCTTGTTTTCATATAAAGAGGAGGAACATTTAAGCAGCATGAGCATCGAACCTAAGCATCAGAGGTTATCA
This sequence comes from Picea mariana, assembly GCA_032191745.1. Taxonomy (NCBI): domain Eukaryota; kingdom Viridiplantae; phylum Streptophyta; class Pinopsida; order Pinales; family Pinaceae; genus Picea; species Picea mariana. The sequence continues at coordinate 8,468 of JASDQU010300879.1, forward strand.
AAGATTATTTTAATTTTGAAAATTCAAGAAGTAAAATGTCGAAAGTCAGAAGGGATTTAAGGAGATTTTTCTGGTGGTGAATCTGAACACAAATTAAGGTTCCATTTTGCAAGACCTCGTTTAATTCATGATATTACCAATGTTCCTAAAGAAGTTACCAATGAGGAAAGAATTTCCACGAAAAAATTAGATCATATTTTAGGCTTGAAGAACATTTGAAATTTTTATATTTTGAGCACAAAATCACCAAACAGTTCTAGATAGTTAAGCATCAAATGTACAAGTGGAAATATTCTCCAATATTACAAGGCATCGAATTATTACTCATAGTCCATATCCAAAGCTAACATTTGATTAAGGAGACAAGGAACTTATAGGTGGCAGAGTATCTCTATTTCCTAGGAAGGGAACCAGTAGATGGAAGACAAGTGGCAGTTTTGGGCTCTTTTCAAATAGATCTAGCATTTCGAGTCCAAACAAATTTGATCAATGGCACCAGTTTCTAGGAGGAAATTACTAAGATCCATGTCCAAGTTCGCAGGTAGGAGAGTAAGAAGAGCAATCCCAAGGTTTCAGGGAAAAGTTGTACACTTTTCATTGTTTTGTAACCATATCCTAGAAATTAGAGCATTGTTTTCATGAGTCATTACCTTTTGTAACAATTACTATTTTTATAAAGCAACCAGAAGGCTCGAATTCTGGAGCTAGTTTAAGCTACCTATATATCTGTATGTAAAAATATGAAGAAGGGTTTGACCGACTAGAGGGAGACCTCCCTTTGTGGCTAGAAAACTTTGTATGTTCTCATGAATTTAATACAAGTACAGAGTGTTTTCTGATAACAAAGGTTCATCACAGTGTCCCCTTTAGTTTGTTTTTCCCCAGTTCATATTCATTTCATTTTTCTTCTTTATCCTAAGCATAGCTAAGAGTAAATGATCAGAATTCATCCTTGATAGATTCTCCCTTCATGTAGTTAATGTAGGCGTCATGTTTAATGATTCCAGGTCCATAATTCACCCTTAGGTGCTCTGTTCATTGTAGTCAGCCTTCATGTTACTTCTTCTAAAGTTACAAATCATAATTCATCCTTATTAGATTCTCTCATTTGTAATGGGATTTCCTTATTTCTATCTTATCATCATCTGAATATTGTATTGCTAAAAGATGTGCTTATTGTTCCTATGTTCCCTCAGACACACATAGTTGTGTTAATCTTCATATCATTTCATGTTTGAATCCATTTACCAATGGTACTTTATCTCTTGTTTGTCCTACCATCTCTTTAAAACAAAAAACAAGCCTATCTTATACCAGAATCTTACCTCTGAGTGTTATTATTGTATGTTTCTTGAGTGTGAAAGCCTTTTTCTTTTGAGAGAACCCTCTCTGATTGTATAGGTCAGAATACAATCTAAAGTTGGTTGAAATGGTTACCTCAGGATTTCTTTTATAAATCCCAAATAAATTTCTGAGGATTAACACGTAGAAAGAAAAAGGGGCGTTCAACGCTGAACGTCGAATTCTCGTAAGCTTGTACATTAAACAAGGACGAAGTTTCATCGGTGGATTTAACAATGGATGGATTTCCACCATAGATGCAGGAGAAATAGTGAGCTCTTGGACTTCAGGGAACTTGAGATGGTACGAATGAGACGGACACACGTGGGTGCCACATGGCCCATGAACAATAATGCCTGAAGAGCTTGGAAGGGCGTAACTCCTAATCCAAATCTCATATCTGAGCAAGGTAACAGTTTTTAGATATCTCTTGATGAGAAGAAGAGGAAGGATATCCCGGAAAGAGGATTCGAGATGATTAAGGAAAGTGAAATTTTGATGCCCTATCCTTAAAAAGGGTACTTAGGGTTCGGGTGTGTTACAAATTGGTATTAGAGCAAGAAACAACACTTGGTCTGCTTGGGCTCATGAAAGAGTCAAGTGATTATTTAGAAAAATTTAAGAGAGAGGGAACCCTACCCTACCCTATCTAGAAGAACATTATTCAAAGACAAGCCTAAATGTGTTGGAGAACAATCATAAGACTAGTTTACCAAGGCTAAGATGAGCCTGTTGAGAGTATTACTATCGTATGGAAATTATCTACATAAGTTCCTTGAGGAGAAGGATGAAAATTAAAATTCAGTTGGGATTTTATCCAATGAAATTGAATCATGGTAGACTGTGGCAAAAGAAGCCTATCATTTATTTTGGAGAAATGATATAGAGTCCTACAAAAGTAGGATTATGCCGAGGGGCATTAATAATAAAACTTGAATGCATATGGAAAAGTATTGAACATGCAAATTAGGAATGTTATAACCTATGGTGGGTTGTAAGGTATGGTCTACTAATGGAACTTTTTTATGAGAATGACCTTGTGTTAGCAGGAGTTAACAACAAGAATGAAATGTTTATAATGTTGTGGCCTATTACCTTAATAAGATATGACTGTAAGGATTAAGGAGAGACCGATGCAAGGTTTGATTAAGGAGGTGTCAAAACACCTTTGGATGACTAGTGGATCATATTGACATCCATAGGTGGATGGTATCCATATGGATATGGCTTGGTATATTCAAATATCTATAAGAGGGAGTTTAGGAAAGATTCCCTTGTAGAGATATGTTGACCAAGAATGAATTGAGGCATGAAGAAGAGACTAGAAGTGGTTATCTTACTGCCTTGAGTAATATACTAACTACCTATTTGAATTCTGAATTATGGAAGGTTTTTACAGTAGAAAGGGAAAACGTGACCCTTGTTGGTTATTTCCATGTAGAGAGGGAAACATCATTATGAAATATGGATGTGAGATTGGTTATATGATTGATTGTAATCCCTCACTTAAGAACACTAATATTAAAATTAATATATCAATGTGAATGAATGAGATAAAAAGGTGCACCCAGATATATACAAATATGTGTATACATGCTTAAAAGAATAATATGATTGCAAGCTCTCAACTGAGAGGGAGGCTCAGTGTTGAGTGTCTCTATGAGACTTGTCATAAGGATGGAAGCAAGGTCCTTGGGAGGAGGACCTAGAATTTTGATATGTCCATGTGTATAAATGACATGGAAAAGGTGCAAGCAATGAGCTTGCATGATGAATGCTTGGGCTATGTGTGTATATGCTTGAGTGCATTGATTTAATGCAATGTGAGGTTTCTTGATATGAAGACTGATATTAAAACCAAATAGATATGAGTGATATTAAATGTGCAAGTGATGCACATGTATGATGTAAGAATATGTGTATACTAAAGGAATGATATGACTGCCTGGATGAGTGAAATGTAAGACAAGAATTTCACTTGCCAAGATTGAATGAATACCATGGATGCATGGATGACTCTATTCTAAAGAGTCATGGAAGTTTTGTTTTGAATGATAGCTTGAGGGGAATGTGTTCCATTCCCTTGGGAAAGGATAGTATAAGTATATGAAATAGTAAATGAGAAAGGATGCTATGTTGTCATGATAAAAGAAAACATGATTATGCCTTTGAGGACCGCATGAGAAAAATTGTGAACAATCATGAATTAAATGATTTTAATGTAAATATGTATGTGACCTGAGAAATATACCTATGGTAGATACACCTAGGCTTATGATTATGGATGTGTTTAAGTGCATCATGGATGTAAGTTAACAAAACAAGGAATATGTGTGAATAAATAATCTGGATGCATAACACAGATGCATGTTTATATTTCTTATGGAATATTTGGTAAACAAATGAAGCTAAATCAAGGTTGAGGCCATCAAATATAGTGATGGATATGCAATAAGGAATTTGCATGCTGAAGGAGTTCCCTGTGAAGGAACTGTGTAAAGACTCTATTAGGAGAACATAGTCACAACCTTAATGATTGTTGGAAATTGGGTAGTGGGCTGCAAGCATATGTATATATATAACAATCCTAGATTAAAATCTAAAAAAAAATGTATGAGTGGAAGACTAACAAATGAATGTTGACCATTCTGATAACTAAATGGTAATGTGCAGAATGCATAGGTTCATGATTCATTATGAACCTTTTTTTTTTCTATTGGAGAATGTTGATGTATATAATAGGTTAGGGTGAGCCTAACCAAGGCTTCTCAAGGAAAAGAGAAGGAATATCCCAACAGGGAGTAGATTGCATAAGAAAAGAAGGAGAAAAAGGGGGAATACTTCAATCACCCTAAGAGCTTTGAATTGTTTAACAGGGTTGTAAGCCTTAGAAGAGAAACTATGGAAACAATTACAACTGAAAAAATGAAAATAAATAAATAAGTAAGTTTGAATGAATAGGCTTGGTTAAGCCATGATAAGTAAAGGCAGTGAAGCCTTGGAAAATAACTCAGTTGGACTGAAAGTCCAAGGCTGTGTAGAAGGAGTTGGACCAGGGAAGAGTTCCTTGACCCCTTCCTTGTTTTTAATTGTATTTCTATGGTACGAGATATTGATTTACTAATGCATGTAAGTGT
>JASDQU010300880.1:0-13880 GCA_032191745.1 Picea mariana
GATCATTCTTATCCAAGTAACCAATTCATTCTCTTCTATGTATTGAGTGAATTCTCATGGAAAAGGTTAAGCAAGATTCATTGGATAATTGGTGAAAGAATTGTGTGAAGGACTGAAGCTTGAATAGCAGCTTGGAGACTCTAGCAAGTTAATCAAGAGAATTTGATCTTCTTCATGCAAAGATTGAGCAAGTGTGTGTGTCGGAGCCAAGGGCCATTGAAAGGAAGTTTTCGATATCAAGGCTCAGGTTGTAATCTTTACTTTCCATTAATATGATACAGTGGCATGTCCCTTTCCCATAAAGCTATTTCCACTTTATTGTATAATTCCTTGATCATATACATAGGTTGACTGTTGAATAGATTGTGCTATCTTCACTTTGGTTGGTTTGTGTTGTCTTGTTCTTGACTACACGAGAGCACTAGAGCGAAGCAGGAGCAACAAAGACCATAGGAAGCAATAATAAGGTATGTTACTTGTTCTTGCCTCCTAGTTAATTCAATGGTTAAAACCTAGGGAAAGAGTCATGTCCTATCTTGCTTTGTTCTAGATCCAGGTGGATCTAGGGAGATCGGTTAGTGTCCGCACCTACGGATTTATCCAATAACAACTCCTCATCAGATGATTTCTCCTTCTTAAACTAGTCTTTGAGGGTGTCTCAAGTGTCCTTGTGATGTCGTTCAAGACATGACATGGGCAAGATGATTGTATGATGTCTGCGACACTTACAAAACTTATGGCTAAAAAGAGACACTTACGACACTTGTAATGATGACAATAGGTCACCATTGTAATGAGTAATTTTGATGTGTAACACTCCTTGTGGGTTGTTTACTGTGAGGCCCATATACCAGTGAAGTGTGTGGTCTCTTATTGTAATTGCAAGATGCACTACTTTTGTATCTTCATTCGTTATTTGTTTAGCTGCCCAAATCTTCTCACAAATAAATAAATGCTTCTCTGGGTCCTTCGACCTTTATCCATGAAACTCTAGTAACTGAATAGTCAGATAATGTCCTACAAGTGTAAATTTTTTTGTACCGCCTCCACGTGGTGTAGATAACTAACTATTGCTAGTTGAATTCATACTTCCACTTGAATTTCCATTGGACCCTTGTCCTACCAAAATCCTTCTGCTACTGATTGGTGGTTTTCTAAATGATTCTTTCTCTTCATATGTCTGAGTCGCACATGGGGTTGTGGGTTCCACACTAATTCTGATCTAGAATGGAGATCCTTCTTCTACGCTGGACCCTTGACCTCTAGTTTTCCTATCATATGTGGTGCGCAGGATTTCTTGAATCTTCCCTGTAGCACAGAGATCCTTTACCTACTCTTCATCACTATCCAATCCCTCTTTATTGGTTGCTACCCTCTTTTTCCTATTGATATTATACTAGTAGGGTCTTTCGTTGCACGTCATTCCCGCTCTTTCCATTATTACTTTGTTTTTTTTATCCTTATTCTGACCTTATCCAGGTTCTTCTCCATATCTCATATCATTCTTAGTGCTTCCCCTAGTTTCCCCATGTGCGTAAAGTGATTTAGTTTTCTGACTCCATTCTCATCACTCATTTATCATGCAATAAAATCTTTATCGATATGCAAGTGATCGAATATACCTTCCTTGTGGACCCTTCAAAAACTCATTCTTTGTAGCAGTGTATGACTTCGCAGTATCAATTGCAAACTAAGTGATGAATCCTACAATAATGTTGTCTAACTAGAAATCCATTACGCACGTGAATTTATTATTGACTCTCTATATCTGTGCAATATTCTCAATAGTCCACTCTACTAATTTTATCCAATTAGTTGGGTTGTTATTCTTCAATCTCAATATCGACTCCTTCTACATGAAATCGATCTCTTTTGTCTCCAACCATCTTTCAATCTCCTTCTTAGTTGGATTCCATGTCCTGAACATTCCCTTCTAACACTACATTCTCTTCACTATCCTTCTCATCAAATCCCTTCCAGTCTATTATTTTGAGTTCTAGCCGATAACAGAACCATTTGTTGGATGTTGGGGTTGACCCGTGTTCTACTTTAGGTTTCCAACAAAACCCTGCAAATCATCAACCCTTCTGGGGACCAGAAGACAACACTGCACATATAGTGCACAATGAAGTCTCACCCGAGATGGATTTATGGGTGACTGTAGGACCCATATGTTTGCATCTTTGGAAGGGAGGCTACTATGGGGATGTTAGACATTATTTTTACCTCAACATATACCAGATCCAATATTTGTAACATATCATTATAACTAGATCTACCATTTTGTAACCATTTACATTCATTTCAATTCATTCTCCATTAAATATCATAACTATTCTAATGTGTGCTTCATTTTACTACTACAGATTCATTCATTCAACATAACTAACATAAATAAATAAAACATTCCAAAAATGACACAATTTTTTACCCTGGTTCACCCCCTGGGCTACGTCCACAAAGATCTAGCATTATTCTCTCTTTTATTATTCTTCATCAAAAGTCATAGCATTGTGCGCATTACATATGGACACAAATGAAGATAGTGGTGAAGCTGACAAGATCGCACCAAGTTCCACAACTTGTGACCTTACCCTCAGTTACAATGCATATCTCTCTCTCAAAAATAGACTCATCTCCAAAACTAGCTCAATAACTCAACACACACACCATCCAAACTCTAACTAGATCTCCTTAGATCTTAGAATACATATTTATACTACAAAAATGGGTTAAAACTCCTTATAATAATGACCAAAATCCCAACCCACTAACCCAAAATGAGTTAGGTTTGTCCACTTTCTAACTTCTTGCGTGCGATTGATCTGCATCCTTCTTTTTTCCTTCCCTATTTCTCCACGTTGTTTTTCCTTGTTATCTGGTACATGCTCCTTTTCTGGTCCCTTTTCTAACTATCATCCTTGATTTTCATGTTGTTCCCCCAAATGGCCTGCGCCAACACCAACATTGTCAGCGAGTTGGCCATGTTGAAGATCAATGCTTCGATCTGCATCCTTGCAAGAAGTGTGGAAATCACAATCATCCTTCATATAGGTGTTTTAAACACAATACCACTGCAAGAGTAAAGAACCACTATGGGTGGATTCCTTCATGGCGATGGTCATCAATAGCCAAGAAGATATCTCTTTCATATCGACAAATCCATTCTCAAGTATTGACACATATTGTAGTGGACATATTTCATCTTCTCACCTTGTCCCCGACAGAGGGGAACAACATTAGTGATTGACAATTAGGCTTCCATTTTTTAATTCCTATCAGTCTAGCACTAATAAACGAACATGATTGGTTAGTGGTTTTCCTTAAACCACCACTTAGTAGAAGACTTACAACTTCTGCTAGACAATGGTTTGTGGTTTTCCTTAAACCTCCCCTTGGTAGAAGACTTTCAACTTCTTCTACATCACAGTTTAATGTCATATTTAAACCAACATTAAGAGCAATTCCAATTAGTAGAAGACATCAACTAACAGTTTCTAGCTAACTTCAGAAATGTTCCAGGAACCATTGAGCCAAGAGCAAGGTTCCATAGTTTGTGTTCATCCTTAAACCACTAGATTGGTTTGTGGTATTCCTTAAACCACCACCTCCATTTAGTAGAATACATCAGCTTCCGCTATCCATTCAATTTTTGGTCATCCCAAAACCACCAGATTCAGAGAGAAGATTCAGCCATCAACAGTTACACACTTCGAGATTTTAGCTCCCACTTTTAGATATCAGCTCTCACCTTGGAATTTTTCTCCGGGCCATGGTTTCCTTCTATTTTATTCTTTATAAAGGGAACGGGTGTGAAAACCTTGACCAAGATCGTGCTAAAAAATCTAGTATTCCTACAATCAATTATGTTAGCACTGAAAGTCACACTTTGACTGCTAAAGTGTAAGTTCAACACCCATCAGAATGTAAAAGATAATTTTGGTTTTGAATAGGTGGATCAACAATGTGGATAAAGAAAGAGAGAGGGATGCAAACTGTAGATCAGTAGGCTACACCAATGGGCAATGGAGTCACAAACATCCTACTCATCGAAGGCACAAAAGATGCTCAACAAAAAACAAGATTATATGTTGATAGGTGGAAGAATGAAAAAGGAAAACATAAGATAGAATGTTCACTAAACAAAGATCCTCTCAATTTAATGAATAAAAAAATACTTGAATATAAACAATGATTGATGGGAAAAATATAACAGATCCTCTATTGCTTAGGGATCCATAGATCATTGATAGCCTTTGATCCTCAAATCTGCAATATATTCAAATAAGAAGAAATATAAAAAAAAGAGTTACAATCTGAAATCACAGCTCTCATGAGTCTCCAATAGCATTAATTCTTACAATCCTAAAATGCCCACAGGCTTACAAATGAACACACACATGAAAATTGCATGCTACATCTCTCTCTAGCCTCTCTTGGCTCATGAATCCCCTTCTCCAATAGAGATCTCCTTCCTTAAATATAAAATAGCATCCAAATAACCTTAGGAGGTCAAATCCCATATCCTCCATTGGATTCGAAGCCTTGGAGATAGGTGGCAACAATCAAAGAGACAAAAATCCAACAAACTGCTAATTTTCAGGAATTTGTTGGAAGTCATTAATAAATTGTTTCCACCTCATGCATGAGGCCTTTGATGGAGCTAAATATTAGGTGCAGGTGTCCCTTGACATCCAACTGATCCTTGAGAAGCCATTCAAATCCTCCTTGACAGGTGGCAACCTCCCAACAAGGCGAATACCAAAAATCGTGACCGCTACAGGAAATTAGGTAGCGTCACTGTGTAGATTTGGTAACGCCACTTCTATGTCTAATATATCTCAAACCATAATGTAGTTTGAAAAAATGAGAGAGGTTTTTGTTATTTGGAATTTTATGAACAAAAACCTCCTCTAGTTTTCAAAAATACCTTCTCAATTGTTCACAATCCAAGTTTTAAGTTAGTGACTCAAAACTAGTAAAATAACTCTGCACAATTCGTTTTCTGCCATAATTTAGGTAGTGAATTTAGGTAGCGCCCGCTTGTGTGTCTGAGTGTGATTGGGTAGCACAAATCGGTGAGTGATTTTGATGCTTGAACTTGGAGACTGGGCATAACCCAATATAGTTTCAATTTCCCCCAAAATAAATAAAATACCCCATAACAATTGTATTCATTTGTCAAAATGAATATTGAAGGATTTATGCAATGCTGAGGCATAAACCAATCTTGTGCTAACATAGGATCCATGGGGGATAGAGTCCTCCCTGTGAGTCTCTAAGAACTCTTGTATTTTCAGTGCCTTATCCTGGGGCTGCTCCCAACCTTTAACCTCTACAATCTTCTTTGATCTGTGAACTTCAACTGAAACCAAATGCAAATGAAAACTAAAACTGACAAAAATAATGAAAATGATGCTTGTTCAACAAGCTTATTACACACACCTACTCTAATTATTGGGAAAATGAAGCATTCAAGTTACATGAAACAACCAATGAAGCCATTTCATCATTTTTTCAACTATTTGAAGCTTTGAAATGTGCTTCCATATGCACCAGAGATAATTATTACTTGAAGGCACGTCAAAGAAACATTTGGCAATACACTTTCCATTGAAGAAATCAATGAGCCTAGGCCCACTTTCTGCTTGTAGACAGTCTGTAAATGGATCCTAAAAAACATCATTAATACTTGCCCCTGCGACATTGCTTTGTGTAAAAAGGAAAAGTATTGCATTAGGTCCTTCTTCCACTGTTCTTGGTCGTTGTATGGATTGATGATTTTTTGATTCATCCTCAATGCATATGGCCTTGGTCCACTCTCGGTCATGATGTGTATTAGGAAAATGGCTTAGTGATGCTTGTATTTCTTTAATTTCAACCTTTCTCATATGATCACATGGCATTTTATCTTGGCTGCTTGATGAAACTAAGCTTGTGTCTTCAAGAGGAATAGGAGGTTGATAAGGCAGTTCATCAAAATTAGAAGTGCTTGGGAAACTACATTCTTCTGTCTTATCTTCTAATTGTGAGGGATATTCATCATAGCTTGGCTTATGGTCCCAATTTCTCATATTTTCACCCTCTAAAATTAGATTGTCATCTTTTTCAACAACAAAAATATGACATGAGGGTTGAAACAAGCTATTGTTTCTTTGATGTGAAGGGTACTTCTCTGATATAAGGTATTCAACAGACCGTTCATGGAAATCATCTTCATAATCATCATACAAAGGTGAATCAATGACCATTTGACTATTAATGGTTGAAGGGATTAGTAAAATAGCTGGGACAACTGGTTGTTCAGTGAAAACATCCTCATAGTCATCAAAACTTAGCAAATCATGGCACACTGGTTCATTAACAATAGGAGGGATTACAATAACAACTGGTAAGCTATGAATTCGTTCATGACAAGCTGCAACACTATTCTTATTATGAAATAAATCTAAACCTAAGAGGACATCTTGACTTAAAGAATTGAGAAAAGGAGGAGAAAAGGAAATGATGGATTGTCCATATTGATCTTTCTCTTGGGGGCCTAGATTTTGACATGAATGATGCATTTGTTCTTCAAATTTAGGAAACGAATTATGAAACTCATCATCTAAGTCCTACTCTCTACAATCATCTTCTTCATCATTACCGCTAGAGGAATCACTTGCTGAATCCTGAATATATGATGAATACCCCTCACAACAATTCTCAAAAAGTCTTTCAGCTGGATAAATTATCTTGCAATGAGAATAAAAAACATCATGAAAGTCCTTCAAAGAGGAAATACTAGAAGCAGGGAGTGTTATATACCATTGCCTCGCATCTCCTTCCAATGAATGCATGAACATTTTCATTAATATATCTTCATGATGGATGTCAAGCTATTGCATCAAAGCATGAAATTCATGAACATGCTCAAAAGGGTTGTCATCCTCACCTTCATAAAATATGGGCAACAGATCTTGCCTTTCATCAATTTGAGGCACAGGATGTGGATAACCATCTATGGCTGAGAAATTGAGTGGCGCAAGCCTCCTGGCTAGGATAGCCTTCATAGCCATTTAATTGGTCTCATCCCCATTGGAGTCACCAACATATTCTGAAAAATGGAGTTGCCATGGTGAATGTGCAGTCTTGAAGGTGTCCAACTTTAGTCACCATCTAAAGTTGGAGTTTTGCAGTGTCGTTCTTCCCAGGGATATTTTCAATCAGCTCAAATCCATCCCTGGCAACAGCGCCAATTATGTTTGCATTGAAATTCACACTTTGACTGCTAAAGTGTAAGCTCAGCACCCATCAAAATGTAAAAGATAATTTTGGTTTTGAATAGGTGGATAAACAAGATGGATAAAGAAAGAGAGAGGGATGCAAACTGTATATCGGTAGGATACACCAATGGGAAATGGAGTCACAAACATCCTACTCAGCGAAGGCACAAAAGATGCTCAACCGAAAACAAGATTATATGCTGATAGGTGGAAGAATGAAGAAGTAAAACATAAGATAGAATTTTCACTAAACATAGATCCTCTCAATTTAATGAATCAACAAATACTTGAATATAAACAATGATTGATGGGAAAATTACAACAAATCCTCTATTGCTTAGGGATCCATAAATCATTGACAACCTTTGATCCTAAAATATGAAATATATTCAAATAAGAAGAAATATAAAAAAAAGAGTTACAATCTGAAATCATAGATCTCATGAGTCTCCAATAGTAGTAATGCTTACAATACTAAAATGCCCACAGGCTTACAAATGAACACACACATGAAAACTGCATGCTACATCTCTCTCTAGCCTCTCTTGTCTCATGAATCCCCTTATACAATAGATATATCCTTCCTTAAATAGAAAATAGCATCCAAATAACCTTAGGAGGTCAAATCCCATCTCCTCCATTGGATTCTAAGCCTTGGAGATAGGTGGCAACAATCAAAGAGACAAAAATCCAACAAACTGCTAATTTTCAGGAATTTGTTGGAAGTCATTAATAAATTGTTTCCACATCATGAATGAGGCATTTGATGGAGATAAATCTTAGGTGAAGGTGTCCCTTGACATCTAACTGATCCTTTATAATCTATTTGAATCCTCCTTGATAGGTGGCAACCTCCCAACAAGGTGAATACCAAAAACTGTGACCGCTACAGGAAATTAGGTAGCGTCATTGTGCAGATTCGGTAACACCACTTCTATGTCTAATATCTCTCAAAACATAACACATTTTGAAACCTGAGAGAGGTTTTTTTTATTTGGATGTTATGAACAAAAACCTCCTCTAGTTTTCAAAAATACCTTCTCAATTGTTCACAATCCAAGTTTTAAGTTAGTGACTCAAAACTAGTAAAATAACTCTGCACAATTCGTTTTCTGCCAAAATTTAGGTAGCGAATTTAGGTAGCGCCCGCCTATGTGTCTGTGTGCGATTGGGTAGAACAAATATGTGAGTGATTTTGATGCTTGAACTTGGATATTGGGCATAACCCAATATAGTTTCAATTTTCCCCAAAATAAATAAAATATCCCATAACAGTTGTATTCATTTGCCAAAAAGAATATTGAAGGATTTATGCAACGCTGAGGCATAAATCAATCTTGTGCTAACAAATTCCAATTGAGTTTTCCCAACTTCCAAACCTAAGACATGTAGATCTATGTGGCAGTTGTAATCTAACTGAACTTCCAAATACTTTCTCTCAGTTATTGCATATTCAATATCTATCATTGTGAGAATGCATCTCTCTTTCCATCCCACCCGATATTTTTGGAAATATTTCCACACTTGAGTATGTAGACTTCAAAGGCTGACGAAACTTGGTATCTTTTCCACTAGGAATCATATATCAAAGTCATTTAAGATATCTGAATTTACTAGATATTGGTTTATTACAATTACCTAAAAAGTTGGGAATACTAGACCTTTTAGAGCAACTAAAAATCGGGAGCCCAGCATTAACAGAATTACCACTTTCTCTATTCAATTTGAGGGGTTTAACAGTGTTGATTATGTATGAATGCTCTGTTCTATGGAACATCTTATCAGAAGAAATTGAAGCACTGAATATCAAATTTTTTTCAATTAATGCATGTCCAATAGGCAACTTTATTTTCCTGAATTAGGAGAGTTGCGGTCAACAACTTACAAAAGGTTACAAAAAATCTCTTGGTGCCTCTATCTCTTCTTAAGAAGTAGTATCTTGCTCTACCTTACAAAATACAGTCTCCCCTAAATGCCTCTAAGCATCTCTATATATAGTTTTCTGGCTCACCAACCATTACAATGTATTACAAAAACCCTAACCCTAGTGACGTTAGGTATTTCATGCACACGCACATCATGCTCTTCCTTCTAGTTGTCGCTTTCCTCGTGCATGCCTTCCTTCCAAAAATAGCCTTTCTTTCCACTTTGGCATACTTCAAACAACAATATGATATTCATATATATTTACTTTTCTTGTAACCTGTGATCCTGTAGATCTACTTTTTCCGTAATCTACTATTCTTGCAGATCTATTTTTCCTGTAATTTGTGATTCTTACAGATCTACTTTTCCTTTAATTTGCGATCTAGTATATCTACTTTTTATATAATATGATATTCATGCAGATATTTTTTCCTATAATTTGTGATTCCTGCATATCTACTTTTCCTATAATCAATGATTCCTGTAGATCTATTTTTCCTATAATATTTTATTCCTGCAGATCTATTTTTCCTGTAATCTATGATTCTTATAAATCTATTTTTCCTGTAATGAGTGATTTCTATAGATCTATTTTTTCTATAATTTGTGATTCCTATATATCTACTTTTCGTGTAATATGCGATTCTTGTAGATCTACTTTTGAGAGAATAGAAACCGAAGAGAAAATGACGAAATGTCATGATCAACTAAAGTAAAATGCAAACTGAAGAAAAAATGACAAAATGTCCTTGTCAACTAGAGTAAAATGCAACACATATGAGATGAACAACATTAACAACCTCAACTAGTAAAGCAATTAAAAATCAATTCCTCAATTATTCCTTGTGCTAGGACAACATATGAAACATATATCATCTTGTCATCATCCCTTACACTCCAAACCTTGAGGCCAACTTCAACAATGCCAAAACCCAATCATAGTTGAAATAAATAGCAAAAACGAATGATCCAAAAAATATAACTCAACATCAATTATGCATCAATAAAATATTACTCTAATATAAACTTAACTAATCACTATATATATCCAACAAAAACATAATAAAACAAAATTGAATACTACAAACAATTTTTTAATATTAATTTAATTATAAAAAATCATTTATGACATTATAAATTTACAATTTCCATAAAATATATCACTACACTAATCCAAAAACACATTTGCAATTTTTTTTGGAAATTATAATACATACCTTACTCTTAATTATATAAAATATAAATTCACTAATTGTATAATTTCATTACTCTTAAAAAAATCGTAATAACAATATTTGTGATAAAAAAATCAACATCAACTATGTATTATCTATTGTTTTAACGGGCCACCTTCAAATCATAATTGTTTCAGTTTATGATAAAAGTTTTAATTTAATTTTTTAATTATTATTTTTTAATTAAAAATTTTAAATTTGAAGATTATTGTATTAAAAGTAATGAGAATTCTTACATTAGATATGATATAGACATCATAAATTTTATCACATATATATTTAACAACATTTAATTAAATCAACGTAGAGCTACTTAAAATCATCAAAACCAATTATTTGTATTCAACTATTAAAAAAATTATTATTTGATTCTGCATATGAATTAATTTGTTAATTAATTTATTATATTAAATAATAAAAAATATATATTTAAAAAAATTTAATCATCTTTATATTTAATAAATTTAAAATTAAAATAATTTACCTTTTAGAAAATAATATAAACTTTTAGAAAATAATATAAAGTTATTGACAAAATAAAGAAGGAAAAGTTATGCAATTAAAGAATATTTTCCATTTAACATATTACCATTAAAGTTATGAAATTGTAGATTGAATATTTGTCATTTGGACATATTATATTAAATATTCCAATGAATCAATTAATATTGTTTGGCTATTTGGACATATTACTATTCTAATGAATGTTTGGTTTAAAGATTGAATATTTCCCATTTAACATATTACCATTAAAGTTATGAAATTATAGATCGAATATTTGTCATTTCGACATATTATTATTCTAATGAATGTTTGTTTGGTTTATTTTTTTTTGTTTATCTTTATTAATAGTGTTTGGTTATTTGGACATATTACTATTTCAAATGAATGTTTGGTTGATTTATTTTTATTGTTTCTTTGTATTAATATTGTTTGGCTATTTGTTTCTGAAGTTTTGAGGTGTAGGATAGTGGGTAACAGAGTGTGTTGTTAAGGCACTACTTAATGTTATATATATTGTTTGATTTATTTTTATTGTTTATTCTTATTTTCTTAAGGTTTAAAAAAATCAATTTTGTTGCATTGTTAATCATCATCATAATCACATTTAAGTCCACCAAATAAATTATGACCAAAGGAGTGCATTAGAGCTCTGGTTCCAACCCCGTTGAAGTACTCCATAAAAACACGTGACATTGTTATTTTGCGGAACTATTTCCTACCAGCATGTATTCGACTCTTTCAAGACTATTGAGAACCCGCCATCACTGTCAGGCTGAAAGGTGCCCATTATAAATGTTTTTCCTTGCAATCATTCCATTCCAAATGTGTGTTTCATGGTATGTGCAGACCTGTGAGTTCCAAGTGAGGCAACAACTATTTAGTTTGTTATCCGGTGAGGCAATGAATAATTTGGTTAAAATCGTGTGTTGTGGTTGGCAATGAACAACATTATAGTGGGCAATGTTGATTATGTTTAACCATGATTTACTATGGTACTACCACATTGCAATGTTGATCAAGTTTTCTTCATCAGATTGCGACATGAGGTTTTGTTCGTCACATTGTGACATGAGGTTTTGTTCATCACACTACAACATCTAGTTATGTTTGGAACATTGAGACATTGTGAAATGTTCATCTCATTGTGACATTAGTATATGTTTTTCACATTGTGGCATTGGGAAATGTTTGTATCATTGTGATAATGGGTTATGTTTATCTCATTGTGACATCGGGATATGTCTGTCTCATTGCGACATTAGGTTATGTTCATCGCGTTGTGACATCGATAAATGTATATATCATTGAGATGTCGGGAATTGTTCGTTGCATTGCGACGTCAGGAAATGTTTGTCACAATGCAACATCAAGAAATGTTCATCACATTGCGGCATCAAGAAATGTTTTGCACATTGTGACATCGGAAAATGGTCATCACATTGCGACATCAGGAAATGTTCGTCACATTGCGACATCAGAAAATACTCGTCTCATTGCAACATAAAGAAATTTGCATCTCATTCCGACATTATATTATGTTAGTCACATTGGGATGTTGGGAAATGTGTGTCACATTGTGACATCAAGTTATGTTCATCACATTGCGATGTTAGGAAATGTTCGTATCATTGCAATGTTGGCCTATGTTTCTCACATTGCCACATTGGGTTGCGTACATCACATTGCGACAATGGGTTTTATTCATTAGATTCAGAAGTTTGGAAATGTTTGTCACATTCTGATGTCAAGATAAGTGTGTCACATTGGAACATGATGATATGTTCATCACATTGTGACAATTATGCTATGTTCATCACAATGCCATCTTTATTTATGTTCATCACATTGCGGTGTTGGGATATGATAGTGACAGTGTGACCTTGGGCTATGTTCGTCACATACCAACGTTGGGAAATGTTCAACACATCGTGACGTAGAGAAATGTTCGACGCATCAGGACATAGGGAAATGTTCATCACATAGTAAGGTTTATCCATGGGAATCTCATTGCAATGTTCGTATAAGTATATGTTGGGTTTAGTCACATTGTAACATTACACCACATAGCGTGTTCATTAATGGTTATCTCAAATAGAAACGTTCCTTAAGAGTTATGTTAAAGTGAGATGTTCGAGAATGGTGATGTTTCATTCTGATATTCAACTAGGTTGGATTATAAGGAATCAGTATGTTCCTCAATGGTTATGTCACATTGTGACATAGATGAAGGGTTGGGTTAGGTCACGAGGATTATATCAACATAAATATGGCCTACATCAGATTACGATGACAGGGCATAATTCTCATATTGCAATAGCGGGATATGTTTGTGACATTACGACATTGAATTATGTAGGATTGCATCTCCTTTCGATGTTGGTGAAAGGTTATGTTTAAATGAAATTTTGGGATATGTTCGTGACATTGTGATGTCGGGTAATGTTTTTCACATTAAAACGTTGAGTTTAAATACATTGCAAGATCGATTTATGTTGATCACAATGCAGCTCTAACACATTGCTGGGATAACCCAACAGACAAAGCAGTGGTTGGGCCAGATTTGCTCAGGAAAATGGAAGAGCAAATGATTAAAATAAAACAAAATTTAAAGGCTGCCCAAGAGAGGCAGAAAAACTATGCTGATAGGGCAAAACTCACAGGGAATTTAAAGTGGGTGATCATGTATTCTTGAAAGTGAAGGCCAAAAAAAGTTCCTTGAAGTTGGGAAAACTGTTCAAAGTTGGCATCTCGCTATTGTGGGCCATTTGAAATCCTAGAGAGGATTTGTAACATCCCGCTCTGGCGCACTGGCAAAACTTATTCTTTGAGGACACTTGCTCGCAAGTGATCTGGATTTTTATGATGATGAACCACTTAACCTTGATGATGATGCATCATGATTGATGACAGGATGTTTTACTATTGCTATATATAGGTGCTATTGACTCAG
>JASDQU010300881.1:3832-13880 GCA_032191745.1 Picea mariana
ACCCCCTTGTTTGTGGGACAAGGGACCCCCCTCCACCCAGCGATTTGACTGGTAAAGTCTATGAAGGTATACATACCCTACCCCTCTCTGGATTTGAACCTGTGACATCTTAAGAGGAAACACATGTTCTTAACCATAAGGCCCACTCAACCATAAGGCCCACTCAAGCTGTTAGACCAATCTCATCCTCCTCTCTTAGACCAATCTCTCTCTAGGATAGCCAATGTTATTACCATGTAGTTGTCCTATCCTATCTAGCAATATGCCTAAGGCACAAACCCTGTCTCTCTTAGATCATGAATGAATTGTGGAGGTAACCTATGGAAGCCCCTACTTTCGATCCATGGATCTAGCCCAATTTAGACTGTCTCCCTTTCCTACATGCCACACCCACCAATTCCCAACCAATGAAAAAGTTGACTTGAACCCAAAACCCAAAACCTTTAATATTTTTATAATTTATAATGATAAGCATTTCATTAAACTTAAAACCCAAAACCTTTAATATTTTTATTATAATTTATAATGATAAACCTTTCATTAAACTTTTCAAAGATTCCATAAAATTATAAGAATTATATACAAATTTAAAGATTATAATATATTAAATATTTACTAACCAGAAGAAAAACATAACAAACAATAAACATTCTTATTTTTATACTCATTTTTAATATTTATAATGAAAAATTGAAATTTATCATTATTGTTTTTATTATTATTATATGCACTTTTATGGTTAAAACAAAGTCAAACCAATAAAAGGTGTTGCTTTAACTATTTTCAAAGTTCATGAAGAAATTATCTTTCTTTGTATATTAAAATATAAATTCAATTATATAAAATTATAAGTTTTTTATAAATTGGACTCTTATTTAATATCATTAAGTTTCTTTCCTGATGTGATTTAATGTTTGGGAAAATAACCCTTTTAAGATAAGAATTGAATGTCAATTTTGAATTTAGATTCGGTAACATGGACTGATGATAATAAAAAATTTATTTAATAATGAATATAAAATAATAATTTTTTATCTTTTGTTAAATTCATATTTATATAATATTTTTTATATTTATATATTAATAATATTTGAATAAAAATTTATTTTTATATTAATTTAAATATTTATATAAATTAAATTTAAAATACCTTTTAGATAAGAATTGAATGTCAATTTTGAATTTAGATGGAGTAACATGTAATAATGATAATAAAATTTTTATTTAGTAATAAATATAAAATAATAATCTTTTATCTTTTGATAAATTCATATTTATATAATATTTATATAATTATATATTAATAATATTTGAATAAAAAATATTTATATTAATTTAAATATTTATATAAATTAAATTTAAAATAAATAAAAATTTTAATTTTAATAAAAAAAATTAAATTAATATTTATCTTTTTTATATAAAACTTTTTATATTAATTTTATATAACTAAATTAAATTAAGTAAAATTGTTTTATTTATATTAATTTTTATATAACTAAATTAAGTAAAACTGTTTTATCAATAAATTTATGAAAATTATAATTTATCACTTTCATATTTATATCTATCAATAACCTTGTAACGCATGGCATGCACCATGAGAAAAAATATGTGCTTTGCTTGTAACCCTTCGGCAACACAGCAAAGTCATGTAAATCTCTTTTGAAAAGTATAGTCAAGGTTGCCCACGATGCAAGCTTTACCAGTCTCATTCCTGCATCATTAGGTGTCGTATTAAAACATGCAAGCAAGGAATCTTTGGATGCCATGAGCCTTTCTTTCTCATGTCGCCTCTTCTACAGAGACACTGAAATGTCTCCTATACGGAGGACTGTGAGAGAAGTGTAAGAGGAGGTGGTGGGGAAGGGGAATGGGAATGGCCTCCATATTTATTAAATTATTTATTTATGGCCTCATATTTTGAAAACGCATGAAGAATTTACGTAAATATATAAGAGTGCATGGGAATCCGACTCATTTCGTATCAAAGCTAAACATAAGCATTAGGGGGTTTCCAAAAGTTGGGAGAACGAAGGGGTTAAAAGATATTCCACCAGGGTTTAAGCCTTTTCTTCCCCAACATCCTCAACACATGATCTCACCTCCTCTGCAACAAGGTCTCTCAATCACCATTGCCTTTTGAGCTGCAGGTATCATCAGATACCTTGGTTTGTCTTATAAGCTCAATGTACACCGAATCCCTTGCAGATGTAATTGGTTATATATATGATTATATCTAAAACAGATGGGTAAATATATATTTATTTGTTGCTTTGGAATCCTATTCTGAATTCTGCAGAAGACTTGCGTGTTAAGTTTTCCACCGAGCTCTTCTTTTACATCGATTTATAGCGTTCCCTGGTAATAATGCCTGCAAACATTGAATACCATTTTGATAATTCGAGTACCCATTTTCATAATTCAAGAATCCATTTTGATTGTTTGGGCTCTGATTTTGCAATATCCAATCTAAATTTGATTGTCACTGGTTTTGCAATATCTGACCAGCCATTATCTTTTGTTGGAGCATTTTGGCTAAGTTGGTTGAGTTTTGATTGTCGCTTGAAAGCATAAGCTATAGAACAGGATTGATGTTAGTCACGATTATAATGCTGCTATACAGTTCTTTGATAGGATTAATGTTAGCTTTGATTATAATGCTGCTATTTAGTTCTTTGATGGGTGTATTTTGTTGGCATGAGTTGTCATCCCCTGTGGATGTTGAGATGCAGTTTTTGTTGGCTCTATTGATATTGTCGTTGACATTGCTTTTGATGATATTGGGGGAGGCTGTGGACAGCTTGTTGTACCACATGCTTCCTGCAAAGAGACTTGCTGCGGAAGAGGAAGATAAGGGGAAGAGAGTTAAGAAGCCACGCCCCGATCCGATTTCTGGTGACAAAAGCAATCCAGATGTGGTCATGGCCAAGGATGATGGCAACCCACCTGATGTTTATATAGATGAGGATTTGCACAGCAGGCAGCTAGCCGTTTATGGCCTGAAGACTATGCGACAACTCTTAAGTTCTAATGTTCTTGTATCTGGCCTTGGAGGACTTGGTGCTGAAGTGGGTATGTATGTATGATGATTATTTTATGCCTATGGGGATAGACTAGCACATGCCCATCGGAACTTGGGTTTGATATGCCTCAAATTTGTGAAGCTTGAGGTTGCTTGTCTTGAATTCCAATATTTGATTTGCCAGCCACTTGTGTGAACTTGAGATATGCATCCTCGAACTTTGCAACTTTGAGGTGCATATCAAACCTGGGTTTAGATGGTTCTGTGACCGTGTCCATATGCAATTGTAAGTAGCCAAACGATACTGGAATATGTCAGGGTAGGAAAGATATGATGCGTATAACTGTTATTATTTTAAGGGCTTACCCCATTCTGTTCTTCATTGGTAATGAGTAACTTCAATATCCTTACTAGAAGTCTTTTATGTCCCGCAGAAAGAACTATAGAATAGAGGTTATTGTTACTCTTGTAACCAATTTTGTCAGTCAAAACTCAAGTTAAACATCTTCTCTGCAAGATGGGGGGATTGCTCATAATCAATAATTTAAGAAAAAGGTTTTCCAATTTCAGTGAAGAAAAAGGTTTCCCAATTTCAGTGAAGAAAAAGTTTTTCAGTTTCTGTTAAGAAAGCTTGTATTGGATGTTGCATGATTAGCTTAATGTAGATATGACATGATTTTTGTATTGCAGCAAAGAACCTTATATTGGCTGGTGTAAAGTCTGTCAAGTTACATGATGAGAGGACTGTTGAAATGTGGGACTTGTCTAGTAATTTCTTATTTACAGAAGATGATATTGGAAAGAACAGAGCACTTGCTTCTGTTGGAAAATTGCAAGAGTTAAACACTTCTGTTGCTGTTTCTATATGGACTACTAAGATATCTAAAGAAATGCTATCTCAATTCCAGGTATGTAATGTCTGATATCGACATTGAATATTGCTACTTTTCTGTTGCTTCCCTTGATCTAATCCTTGAAAAGTGGTCTCGTATGGTATGAATGTTCAAAAAAAAATAATGATTCCATATGGCCAGTTCATAGTAGATTCAAACAGAATACTGACTACTTCACTTTTTCTATTTCGATAATAAATGAAATGAATGGTCCCAAAAAGTATCACTGAAATAAGAGGATTGCTAAAAGTGGTTGTAGTGGTAGTGATGGATAATTGTCTGGTATTTAGCTGATTTTCTGTTAACTTATATTCCATATGGAAATATCCATCCTACTTGTTATTGAACTAGCTTCAGATGCTGTGCTTTTGAATGTGTAGGAAAATGTATATCCGTTTCTTCCATAAAAAAATTGCAGGTCCAGATATAAGAGTACACAAACAAAACAAACAAAATATACAGGTGCAACAACATACACGAGATGCACTGAGAGTTTTGAGAAGCATAGGCTTCTAATTTTCCTTTTATGCACATGTATAAATATTATAAGGTGATTTAAGACTATTCAACATTATGCACAGCATCCACATACATTCACTCTGTCTCACAGAACTCTAAATCCACATTATGTTTCTCAACCTTGTACTGAAAAAAATGATACCGCACCTCAATGTGTTTAATCCTTGCATGAAACCAAAGATTCATGGGCAAAGCAATGCAACTCTGTTTATCACATCTCAATGTCATCATACTAGACCGATCCAGTGGCCCAACACCAGCGAGCAGTTTCTGCAACCACAGTAACTCTTTTGTGGCATATCAGGCTACCACACACTATGCTTCCACACTGGAAAGACAAATGATGGTTTATTTCTTCCTTGCCTATAGAACAATGCCTCCAACCATTACGAGATAGTAACCTGATGTGGACCTTCTCTTATCCACATCCCCTGCTCAATCTGCATCACAAAAACCAACAAGCTACAACACATTTGGCAAACTCCCACTATAAGTGATACCAAAATTTACTGTACCTCTGAGGTACCTGAATATATGCTTCACTGCTATCCAATTTGGCAGTTTAGGATCACCTGAAAGCTAACACTACTAACAGTAAAAGTGATACCAGGCCAGGTAAATACCTTGCATACATGAGATTGCTAACTGCAGTTGGATAAGAAATTTTGCTCATAGCCTCCTGACCATCCTGTGATCTCAGGAACATCTCCTTGCACAACTGGTGTCCATCTTAGAATCATCTTCAAGGTAAGTCACTCTTCAAGAGGGAACTTCTAGCAATTTCTTCTCTAAGATAGCAATAAAGCCCCCAAAGAAGATGAAGCGCTTTCCTCAAATATGCTCATTGTGCTCGAACAATGACTCTCAATGAAAGATAATTTATCAAAATATAAGATCATCAATCAAATAATGAGGTCATCCTCCTCTAACTCTAGCGCTCAATATCCTCTGCATATAAAAATGGTAACACAGAGCATTGAAATCATCCAGCTTTTGACCCCTTTTGATTATGTTCTCTATATCGCTTTTTCTTTTTCCTTCAGTTTATAGTTCCTTTTATTAGTTTTGTTACTGTGTAGAATTTTTAGTTTATGATTGTTTTTAATTTATTATTTGGTTCTAAATTTTTTTGGCTTTTTGATCATTAATAATGCAGGCAGTAGTGTTCACAGGACTAAGTCTTGAAAAAGCGATCGACTTTGATGATTACTGTCGTAAGCATGAACCACCAATAGCTTTCATTAAGTCAGATGTTCATGGACTATTTGGAAGTGTGTTTTGTGACTTTGGGCCTAAGTTCACGGTATATGATGTGAATGGTGAAGAGCCTCACACTGGTATAGTTGCATCTATTAGCAATGATTATCCTGCTTTTGTATCCTGTGTTGAGGATGAGAGGCTGGAGTTCCAAGATGGGGACCTTGTTGTTTTTACTGAAGTTAAAGGTATGACTGAGCTGAATGATGGAAAGCCAAGAAGGATAAAGAGTGCAAGATCTTATGGATTTGTTCTAGAGGAAGATACCACTAACTTTGGTGCCTATCAGCAAGGTGGAATTGTCACAGAGATGAAACAACCTAAAGTGTTGCAATTTAAGCCACTAAAGGAAGCTCTTAAAGATCCTGGTGAATTTCTTCTTAGTGATACTTCAAAGTTTGATCGCCCCCCATTGTTACACTTGGCATTTCATGCTCTAGATAAATTTGTGTGTGAGTTTGGGCGTTTTCCTGCTGCTCCATCAAAGGAAGATGCTAACAATTTAGTGTCTTTGGCAAGATCTATTAATGAAACATCAGGTGACCAGAAATTAGACACTATTGATGAACATGTATTAAGACATTTTTCAAGTGGTTCCCATGCAGTGTTAAATCCCATGGCAGCAATGTTTGGTGGAATTGTTGCCCAGGAGGTCGTGAAAGCTTGTTCAGGAAAGTTCCATCCAATTTTTCAGGTATTTATCTTGTTCTTTAGTTCTTCAGTTCAAGAAGACTGCATGATGTTGTACACAGTAAAGAGGTGCATTGATGTTGTACATAGTAAAGAGGTGTAAGTTGATTGTTCATGGGTAGTATTGTGTGTATGAATTAGATGATAATTTCTTGTTTTGTGTTGTACATGTGCCCATGTTACTGTAGATAATATATGTTTTAGCCTTTAAGCTGTATATGGTCTCTTGCCTTCTTTGGGAGGGTTGAAATACAATTTGACCTATTTCTACATTGCCGACTTCTCTTTTTAAATGTGCTCAGTGACTACTACTTTTTCTTGTTGGTACAGTTTTTTCTTTCAATCTTCATTATTCTCGCAACTATTCTTTTTGCTTGTAATTAAGCTCTAAGGTGCTGCTTATCTGTAGTGTTTGGAATCCTGAAGTAAAACCTTTTTGTGATTCTTCTGTTATTACATGCCAATTTTTCATGACGTGTGCGTCTGAAGTTACTTTTTCTCTTGTTCATTCTCTTCACTTATGGTTTTGAAGTTCTTGTTGAGCATAAATTTGTGATGAAGGATTGATGTAAATTCTATGTTGTCTTGCAGTTCTTTTACTTTGACTCACTGGAATCTCTTCCTAAACATCCCCTTAGGCCAGAAGATATTATGCCTCTGAATTGTCGATACGATTCTCAAATTTCTGTTTTTGGAATAAATCTGCAAAAGCTATTGGAGGAATCCAATGTATTTATTGTTGGAGCAGGTGCTCTGGGATGTGAATTCTTAAAAAACTTAGCTCTCATGGGTGCTTCCTGTAGAAGTCCGGGAAAGCTAACTATAACAGATGATGATGTTATTGAGAAGAGTAATCTAAGCAGGCAGTTCCTTTTTAGGGATTGGAATATTGGTCAAGCTAAATCAACAGTAGCTGCATCTGCTGCAACTAAGATCAATCCTAGTTTTCAGATTGAAGCATTGCAAAGCCGTGCATCGTCAGACACTGAAAATATATTTGATGATAAATTTTGGGAGAACCAAGGAGTGGTGATAAGTGCGCTGGACAATGTTGATGCAAGACTTTATATAGACAGCAAATGTGTCTACTTTCAAAAACCTTTGTTAGAGTCTGGTACTCTTGGAACTAAGTGCCACACACAGGTAGTTTTTCCTCATTTGACTGAAAATTATGGAGCTTCAAGAGACCCCCCTGAGAAGGAGTTCCCTATGTGCACTGTTCACTCCTACCCACATAATATTGATCACTGTCTTACATGGGCAAGATCTGAATTTGAAGGTATGCTGGAGAAAGCACCAGCTGATGCAAATGCATTCCTTTCCAATCCTCAAGAGTATAAAAGATCTATAAAGCACGGAGGTCATGGTCAGTCTCAAAGTCTTCTGGATCGTATTCTTGAGTGTCTAGTGTTTGAGAGATGTGTGACATTTGAAGATTGTGTAGCCTGGTCTCGCAGAAAGTAAGAACCACCCAAATAGACCCTTTATGCTAAATCTTTCTGTTGTTGTTAATTGTTTATGAAAATGGGTTGTCTCACATCTGTATGATCTAAAAAATTGCAGATTTGAGGAGTATTTCACAAATCGTGTGAAGCAACTTGTTTTAACATTTCCAGAGAATACAATGACATCCCAAAATACACCATTCTGGTCTGCTCCTAAGCGCTTTCCAAAGCCCCTGCAGTTCACATCAAAGGATCCTGCTCACCTTTCATTTATTGCTGCAGCATCAATATTGCGAGCACAGAATTATGGAATTCCTGTCCAAGATTGGGCTTTGAATAGAGAGAAATTGTCAGAAGTTGTAGATAAAGTGCAGGCTCCTGACTTCCAGCCAAAAACAACAAAAATTGTGACACATGCAAATTCTACAAATGGAAATGTTGCAGCTGTAGATGACAAAGCATGTATTGATAATATGATTAAAATACTAGAAGAAGGGGTTAAGAGCTTACCTCTAGGTTTTCGAATGAATCCAATTCACTTTGAAAAGGTCTGATCTTTCTCTAATTTGTCTGAATTTTTTTTCTTTTCTTGTCTCATTCTTGTGTTCTTAATTGTGTGTTGTGCCAAAAACTGCAGGATGATGATATGCATATTGATCTTATAGCTGGGCTTGCTAATATGCGTGCACGGAATTATAGCATTCCTGAGGTGGACAAGCTGAAGGCTAAATTCATAGCTGGGAGGATTGTTCCTGCTATTGCCACTACAACTGCAATGGCAGCTGGTTTAGTTTGTTTAGAACTTTACAAGGTTCTCTTTTGCCATAATATTGAAAAGTATCGGAACTCTTTTGCAAACTTAGCACTGCCAATGTTTCAAATGGCTGAACCTGCTCCAGCAAAGATAATTAAGCATCGAGATCTAAGCTGGACTCTTTGGGACCGGTGGGTAATTGAGGGTAATTTGACTTTACAGGAGCTACTAGATTGGTTTCAAGCAAAAGGTTTAACTGTCTACAGCATATCATGTATGCAAACATTGATTTATAACAAGATTTTCCCCAAACACCGTGAGAGACTGAATCTGAAGTTAGCAGATCTTGTCCATGATATAGCAAAGTTAGTAATCCCTCCAAGTCGTCGCCATTTTGACATTGTAGTTGCTTGTGAAGATGAGGATCGGAAGGATGTTGATGTACCTTTGGTCACTATTTACTACCGTTAGTTAATAKCTGAAGATTAAGTGATTGATGAACTATAATCTTSTATATTGGATTCATASAAGAGATTATATTCATCACTGAATTCRAGTATATGGAAGCTGTTCAAGTTTTGAGATGAAGGCTGTCAAGTGTCCTGACATCAGTCATCTGMTGGAAAAGATTGACYATTTTGGGATGGGTGTTGGAGAAGTCAGATCTCTTCTTCATAGCTCATAATGGTTTGATGTCTACACACCCCTASAGAGAAGTTAAAGTTCTTCAGAATGGTACAGAATCTTAATCTGCCTTGTGATCTGAAGGATGAGTCTTAATATCTAATACTACTTTGTATAGCAGCGAAAAATCATTTACTGGCCCGTGTGGAGCACTGTAGAATTGGTTCTGGAATTTGTGAATAAGATGAGTTAACTGCCATGATTTTGTCAATTGCATGAGTATCTTACTATACTGCGGTTTTGTATCGCAGCAAAGAACCTTTTACTGGTCAATGTGAAATTCCATAGAAATAGCCTACTGAACAAATAAATTGTATTGTTGTTATAATCCATTGTGTTAATGGAAGGGTTAAAGGTGTATGTCACTCCAGGAAAATTTTAGGGGTGAAAGTTGAGAGTTTGAAATTTTCAATGGGCGAATTTTTTGTATAGAATGGGATTACTATGGTTAGCCCACCATTTATTAAAAATAAATTATCCAAAAATTAGTTAGCCCATTTGTATATATGAGGGAGCGTAGAGAAAAACCATTTTCGCCCTCTGAAATTCGAACTAAACCCTTCATTCGCCCCTGATTTCCAAGAATGGAGGGTTCTGGGAGCTATTTTGCCCCTGATTTTTAAGAATGGAGGGTTCTGAGAGCTATTTCACCCCTTATCCTTCTTGTAAATCAACCTTATAGTTTCATTCGCCCCCAATTTGTTGTTTGAAGGTCTTTTTAATTCAAAAATACCTCACAATCCATGGCATTTTGTGACTACATTGTTGAAATATTGTAACT
>JASDQU010300882.1:0-13906 GCA_032191745.1 Picea mariana
TATGAGATAATAGATTAATATTTATTGTCCAATTTATTTAAGGGAAAAATAAATTAGACACACATTTCTTGTTGACTTTTCAACACTATTGTAGACAACAAGGTTCAAAGCTGAACCATATCATTCAGATGCTTGTTTCAGAGGTGTTGGTCTATCTTTGATAGTCTGTGTATAGTTGTCTATTTATGAATTGAGTTTCATGACTGATAAAGGATATTATGCAGATTCAAGTGAGCAACAGTCTGTGGCAAGCTGATCTAGATTTTAAAGTTCAGTTTTTACTTCTTGTCAGAGTCCTTTTATATTGTTTTCATCGGGGATATCTAATTTTGACCTTGTTCCATGCCCTCAGAGGGATTTTTTGTAAATATAAAGATACTTTTGATTTCTTGGAGTGAAATAAAGAAATTTCTATTCTATCTCATTTGTGTTAATCTGTGACTTAGTTACTTTTTCTTTTGATCTCCACATTTACTTTCTGCAATATGTATATGTTCATAAAATTATATAAAAATTTCACATTTTGCAACAATCTTTTCATTTAAAAAATCAACCTAAGCCCTGGTAATTAGTACTTGTGGATTGGGAAATATATTTTGAGGCTATAAAACATAGGGTAATATTCTCGACTATCATTCCTTAGCCAAGCAGGATTTGGAAATGCTTGAGTAAGATAATTCATATCTTTTCCGCAACAAGCCCCTATGGGTAAGTTGGTACCTCAACTTCCAGCGGTCGTAACATTTGCATACAACCTTTGTTTTAGGCGTGTGATATCCCGTTGGGAAGGTATTTTAGAAAAATACACATTATGACATCAAACTTTGACTTCATTTACAGTTTAATTGCAATGAGCCAAAAAAACATTGGTTAGGACTCCAAAATGGACCTAGAAGTACAACAAGATGTGTTGACATGAAAACATACAAAATAAGCCAGTTGGATTAGGTGAGAGGCCACGAGTATCCACCTAGAATATGTGTATGTATTTAGATATCACCAAAAGTGTAGAACCCACAATTACAAAGAATTACAGAAGAATGTGTTGAACTAAAAAATGACAAGAGGAGGTAGTTGGAATAGGTGGGTGGCCACCAATATCCACCTAGATCAATTCTCCCCCATTAGAAAGAAATGGTCTCCATTGTGTTGAGTTCCCCATCAGGTGAGGAAAATTCTCCTGGATTTGGCCCAGAGTGAACCACTTGCCTTGGTGTAGGAGCTGCCCTTCCTTGACAACTTGATAAAGCTAGATCCTTTGCTGGCGAGTTCCCTTGACTTGTGTGTCCACTATTTAATCAATGGATTCTTGTTCCATGCAGCTAGGGTTGAGCTCTGTTGGTTTCAATTGTTATGCGATCTCTGATGTGTCCAATAATGGTGGAAAATATGGTTGAAGGAGGTCCACATTGAACACTGGGTGCAAGCCAAGGAATGGTGGAGTGTTGATCTCAAAAGAATTGTTACCCTTAGCCTTGGTGATGGTGTAAGGTCCATAGCGAAGTGGGAGGAGATTTCAATGGGGCCCTGTAAGACACTCCTTCTACAAGTGTAACTAGAACTTGTATCCAACTTGAAACTAGTGCGGTACCCTGTGTTGATCATGGTGGTGCTTGTACTTAGCATTGGCTTTCTGCAAAATATCCTGGACCTTTTGGCGAATGTGTTGAATCTTCTCAATGAATCTTGTGGCTGTGTCAGTCTCAGACTAAACATGGGAAGATTATGTCTGTGTGGTTTCCATAGGTAGTGTAACATCAACGAGACCCAAGGCTTGAAATTCCAGTCCCACCTAAAATGGGCTATGGCCCATTGAGCTATGAAAAGCCCTATTGTAACTGTGTTGAACATAGGGGTGACTCTCATCCCATGTACATGGATTCCTAGAGTTGTACATGCGTAGGATGTGTACAATCATCCAATTGACGACCTTTGTTTGGCCATCTGTTTGGGGGTGGAAAGCAGTGGACTTAGTGAACTTGGTGTCCAACAGTGACCAGAGACTCCACCAAAATTTGTTGAGGAACCTATTGTCTCGGTCGAAGATGATGGTCTATGCTATCCAAAAATGGACCCAGACTCATTCGAAGAAGATATTGGTAGTATATGCCATTGTGATGTTCTTACAGGCTGTGAGGATGACCATCTTCGAAAACCGATCAATGACCACAAATACACAATCATTGTCTTCCTTTGTGGATGGAAGGCCATACATGTAATCCATCGAGATGGATTCCCAAGGCTTCTCGGGGATAGGAAGAGGGGTGTATAAGCCTTACTTCTTGATAGATGGCTTGGCAATGGAACATGCAATGTAAGATCTAATATACTTGTTGACGTCATGTCGAAGTTTTGGCCAATAAAAATGTTTCTGGAGAACGACCACAGTTTTCTCCATGCCAAAATGTCCTGCCATCCGATGGGCTAGATGGCATAACAACCCATTCTGAATGTGAAAATCGGTGATAGTCGGTCATGTACCCAAGAGCTAATAGGTGGTGGCAAAGTTTGAATCTTGTTGATAAAGTTGAGGCCACTCAGATGCCTCATGTCCATAGGAATGGATCACAGTGGTGAGTGTAGCTATGGGAGATCGATTGAGGTAGTCAACGACATGATTTGTGCTCCCTTTCTTATGCTTGATGTCGATATGGAATTACTGTAGGTAGGTGGACCACTTCTGATGGAAGTTGTTCTGCAACTTCCCCTATGTCTGTATGAACTGTAGAGGCTTTTGATTAGTGTGGATGATCATCTCCTTTACAAAAATGTAATGTTTCCATTGATGATAGGCTTGTACAATGGAATACATTTCCTTGTCATAGGTGGGGTATTTCCAGATAATATCTGAGAGTGTCTCACTATGGTATGGCACCAGATGACCGTGCTAAGTGAGAATTGTGCCTACAACATAGTTAGATGCATCATTCTTAATCTCAAATGATTGTTGCATATCAGAAAAGGAGAGTACTAGAGATGAGCACAAGCGGTGCTTCATATCATCAAATGCTCATTGTTATTCCTTACCCCACATGAAATTTTACTTTCCACCACCCTTGTTCATGTGGCTGAGGGCCCATGAAATATGGGAGAATCCCAACATGAACCGTCAGTAGAAATTGTCCAGTCCCAAGTAGCTCCAAATCTCGGTTAGTGTGGTCATGGCTAGTCAGTCACGGATGACTTGGGTCTTAGCGGGATCGACATGTACACCATGCTCATAAACAATGTAGCCCAAGTATTAGACCATGTTCATTCCAAAGAAACATTTTTCCAATTTGGCATATAAATTGTGATGTTGTAGAGTGATCAAAACATGTTGAATATGCTGCATGTGCTACTCCCAAGTTTTGTTGAAGATGAGGATGTCATCCAAATATACCACCACAAAAGAGTTGGTGAAGGGTCTCAATACATCATCCATCAACCTCATGAAAGTGGTTGGTGCATTTGCTAGGCCAAAGGGAATGAAACACCATTCGAAGAGACCTTATTTAGATTTGAAAGTTATCTTCCAAACATCAGTTGGTTCGATGGGAACCTGGTGGTAGCTCGACTTTAGGTCAATCTTGTTGAAGAACTTTTCCCCCTTGAGTTGGTCAAGAAGGTCATCAATCCTGGGAATTGGGTACCAATTTCTTACTGTGATTTTGTTTAATGCTCTATAATCAATGTAGAGTCGCCAGGTCCCGTGCTTCTTCTGCACTAGTACAATCGAGCTTCCGTAAGGGGAGGAACTGGGTATGATGTTCCCCTTTTGAAGAAGATCTTGGATCTGATGCTTGATTTCGTCATTTTCCATCAACGATCAACGATATATTGTTCCATTAGGCAGAGGTGCACCGTGGGTTAGATCAATTGGATGCTTGACTTAACAGTGCCTCAGTACCCTGGTGGGTGAGGATAATATGTCTCTATACTCTTCCACGATCCCATCCACATGATTTTGCTGCAAAGAGAGGCTCTGTGTAGAGGCCATGGATGTGGCGACGACCTTCTGCTTAATGTGAGCATGGATAAAAAACAATACGAACTTCCCAGTCTTTGAAATAACCTTACTACATTGCTTAGCAGAGACTAAAGAAATAGTGGTAGGTGACGCTACCTCTGGCATTCTGTACAATTGTCTACCCAAAGTAATAATAACATTGCAGGGTCTAGACTCATACACAACATGACGCTTCCACAAATATGGTTGTCTTAAAAGAACATCACAAACTTCAAGGGGATAAATATCACACAATACCTCATCTTTGAAGGGCTTGATGTCATAGGGCAGACGACACTATTGAATGACATAGAGATCTCTTCATTGGCAAAGCCAACCGATGGTGTAGGCTTGCGGGTGTGGTGTCATCGGTAGGTCCATCCGCTTGACGACCTCTGCTGAGATCAAGTTCTTCTCATTGTCACTATCGACAATGAAATGAAGTGGAGCCCCCTTTACCCACATCTGTGAGTGAAAGAGGCATTCCNCTGGTTCTTTTGGTTTTCTTGGATGGAATTTGGTGGTAGCAACAATGGCACTTGGCTCAACATCGATAATTCGCTTCCCTCCTTTTGGATTTGATTCTAAATCAGAATCGACCTCTAACTTGGAGTCCTTCAACTCAACCACGAGTGACTTCTTGGAATGACATTCTTCAGTGTTGTGTCAGGATATTTTATGGTATTCACACCATTTTCCCATGTCCTTCTTCGTCTTCTCATTCCCTTCTTGTGTTGCGGCTTGGATTGGTTGTCCTGAGAGTGGACATCTTTTCTCTATCCCTTTCTGTGTGGGTTGGGGTCGCCTTTTCCCTACTTCGGCTGTGAGGATTTTGCAGATCCAAACTCTCGCCTCTTTTGCTTAAATTTTTGTTCGATCTTGACAACATATCTATAATCTGTACCCAATGAGGCAATGTCTAGAAACTCCATTATTGTTTGAATGTATCTATGCAAACAACTACGGTATTTGAGCACCAGATGTCGTTCAGAGTCTTTGATACCCAAATTATTGCACAGAGTATGGAAATTATTGGTGAAATATGGTACTGTCTGGTCTCTTTATTGACACAGGGTGGTCCATTTGGTGTACTGGTCCTTGTAGCTTCCAACGGGGTATCACTATTCTTTAATGGCATCCCAGAAGGAATCCCATGTATGGGAAACCACAAATATTGCAGATTCCTCTATATCCCTTTGCTCAGAGTAAGTGTCCCACTAGTCCTTAACATGGGGGATGGACTTGAGGAGTGAAAAAGTAATCTTTTACCTATCGGAAAAATTATGTACCGAAAAATACCCTTCGAGCAGATTCAACCATTTATCTACAACATCCACATCTATCCGTCCTTCAAATAATGGAATATCAAAATTTACATGTACCTTGAAGGGGATTGCATGGCTGCTTGATAAAGATGCTTCTCCTATGGTCAGTCATTGAAGGATTTGTGTAAAGTTATCCATAATTTTATTTCTTTGTCTTTCAAGGGATTCCTCGAGCAACATTTTAAAATGATCTCCTACTCCATCATCTTTCTTTTCATCTCCCATGGGTTTTTGTTGGGATCTACGTGACCAATCTTGCAACAACTCAATTGTTTTGAGTCCCAACTTCTTGTACCTAGATCTTATTGAGGACATGCACGAAGAAAAATAAATGAAGAGCAGACCACTATGATACCACTGATCCAGATTTAGAAGTGCAATGAACTGATTAATAGACTGAATACAATCAACATAGAGATATGAAGAACAACACAAATATCCAATGAACAATATCTTCTATTGAATAAATGAAATAGGTTGAAACTGTAAAATTGCATAACTGAAACACTTGCTCGAATGATGGTAGCTATCTCCGAGAAGAGATGTGGCTTCTATGCGCACTCGTCTGAGCAGAAATTACAATGAGGCTCCAGAGGCATTTTTAATATTACTCATGAATTCCAAAACCCTAGACATCCAAAAACCTAACCCTAGGAGGTGAAACACTAAAAGTCATGTGGGCCCCTATGGGTAAGTTGGTACCTCAACTTCCGAGGGTCGAAAATTTTGCATACGATCTCTATTTTAGGTGCGTGATAGCCCGATGGAAAGGTATTTTAGAGAGCTACATATTGCGTCATCAAACTTTGACTTTGTCTATAGTTTGATTGTGGTGAGACAAAAAAAAATTGTTTAGGGCTCCAAAACATCCCTGGAAGTACAACAAGATGTGCTGACATGGAAACATACAAGATAACCTAGTTGGATTAGGCGAGAGTTCACCATTATCCACCTGGAATATGTGCAGGGCTTCAGACAGACCTAGAAGTGTAGAACCCACAATTACAAAGAAGTAGATAAGAACATGTTGAACTAAAAACTGACAAGAGGAGCCAGTTGGAATAGGTGGATGGCCATGAATATCCACTTGGATCAGAAAGTCACTTGGTGAGAGGCCAAGTTGAGGATATTGCTGAGATGTCGAGATCCAGATACTCTTGGTGATATGCTAAGAGGGAGAGACTCTTGGTGAGATGCCAAGAGAGTGACTCTTGGTGAGATGCAAAGAGTAGTGACCGTTGGCGAGATGCCAGGAGGTAGAAATCCTTGGTGGGAGACCAAGATTGAGATCTTTGGTATGATTCCAAGATCTAGGTGATCTTGGATAGGTGGAGATGCACTTCCATCTATAGATCACGTAGGTTGAGAAGATCTGTGTGAGAGACTACTTTTGATGATTAGGATACAACCATACTCACTGAGTATTTGCCAGTAGGAAACCTTGTCCACTGCAGGTATGAGATTGGGGTGAAGGGAACTTTCCCCGGAAAGAGGGAGTGTTGATATTTGGGTACCTTGGAAAGTGGTCCCTTGTGTTTGTGAGTCTCTAAACACAAAGGGGGAGACTATGACCCTCATTACTTTACTTTATGTTCTAATTTCACTTTGACTTAGGAGTTTAAGTCAAAAGTCAAATATGTCACTTAAGTCGTTAAAGTGACATTTAATTAACTTTGTGGGTGAGTTAAAGGACATAAATAAAACTAAGTAAAGTGGGTTTTGTAAGTGATATTTTTGGATTAAATCTCACCCATTGATTAGACATGGCCAGATTGGATCTAGGCCATTGATGTTTTAGGGTCTGACCAAAGAGAGGCTGAAGGAGGGAATAGGGAAAATATGAGATTCATTATTCACTTTCTCACTTGAGAGACTTGGGTGAGGAGAAGGAAGTGAAGAGAAGAGAGGTTGAGGGTTTGGAGGCACATGGGTGCATTCTTGAGAAGGAGAAGGGAACACAAGGGTGAATTTTTGTCTTCTTAAGCTTGGGGGGCACACGCTTGCATGGGAGGGTTCATACATAGAGGAGGGAGCATTTTCTTTAGAATAGGCACATTCTAGGAGGAGGGGCACTCTCATATGGCAAGGGGCACATTCTAGGAGGGTAGGTGCACTTTATTGAGGAGGTTGTAAGATTTGGAGAAGGGAACTCTTTGCTATAGGAGGTTGCATTGCTTGGAGAAGGGTGCTCTACATAGAGGAAGGGTTTGTGAGTGAGAAGGGTGCACACAAGGAGTAGGGACACACTATTGTTGGGGTTTGGAAAAAAGGAGGGCACACCAAAGAGAGGGGGCGCACTTGTCCAAGATATTCACCATACATCTCAAGAATTCTTCAAGGAGGGTGCATCTACAACTGGGAAAAGGACAATGCTTCTCAAAGAAAAGGAAAAAAGCAAGGTAAAGAGACTAATGGTTTAGCAAGGAAAGAAGGGTGCACCAAGGCTAAGGGAGCCTTCATTCATGGGCTAGCAGGCACATCAACAAGGGACTCCAAAGAATCTAATATTGGTTTCTACTGTACCAGGTTCACTTGTTTTATTTATGCTTTGAGGTCTCCAAATATATACATCTAGCTCTAACTAGTTTTCCCCATGGGTTTTTCCAGGGTCATGTTGACCAAAAACTTATGTGTCAATTTCATGCATGCTTAGAATTGTTAGATCAACATTTTAGAGTTGTAAATATATGAGGAGTGTTATGTGTTTGAGTTTTATTGCATGTCCTAACATTGGAATGTCAAAACACTTGCATGGGCACCTCAAACAACACCTAACCAATGAAAATTATTAGCATAAAGTCACCTAATTGTTTTTTTTCCTAAAAGGAAGCAAAGGAAAGTTTTGGAAGTTCAAACTTAGAGATAAAATATGGTCAAAGACAGATTAGATTTAACAGCCTGATAGTACCTTAGTTCTCTTCATGAAGCACCGGCCCACCGATCCACCATGCACTTCCACAGAGACTTCCCTCCTGAGCTTATGTGTGAAGATCGACGGTACATATCTCTTGTTCCCCAGATCTGATGTTTGGGATCTAACTAACACCTACTACACATGGCACCTTCCCTTCATGATATGTGGGAAAACCACAATGTTAGACGTGGTACTAGCATGGTTCTGATGATGTAGCTAACATGGCATCGAACACTTGTCACAGTCTTCTTCATGTTGATGTTTCCTATCTGATGTGACATCCATTTGGATCCTTCCACATGTGTTGGATGTCACAGATGATGTGGCCATTAACCCACCGACATATCATAATGTCAACACTGAGACAGGCTCAGAAAATTTTGGGGCTCTTAGATGGCCCTACTGTCCCACTAGGGTACCGAGCGCACCGAGTCATCAAGCTATCGAGTATCCGCTTCTCGCACCTAACCCCACTTAGATTCTTTTGATATTCGATATCCAGGGCATTGGCCCACCAGTCAAAAGTTTACAGCACACACGGGCTTCACAAGGTTCTGTGACCCTTGTGTGATTCACACACAAATGACTAAGGATTTCCTTCTTCTTATAAACTTTTCAATAGATCTTTTCCCCATGCATGTGGGATAAAAGAAAATAGTTCCCATCGCAAATTTGTGGTGGGGATCCATGTGTGGAATAGATCCACAACTCTTGTGTATTGTCGCTTCGAAAGGCAGATTCATCGGTTATGTTTCCCAAATCGTGAATGGGATGAGCTCATCGGGGTGCCAGGGTCATGCAGGATGTCCTAAACACGTTTCAATGGAAATCTTGACATTGTTAAACCACAATTTTCTTGGCCCGACGTTGTCCATAGAAATTTAATTAATTCAAAGGAATACTTCCAAAATTTTTGTAGTGGGCCCCTTCACAGGCCAAGTGTTGTAAACCAACAGCTCTGATACCATTCTGTCACGTCCCTAGCCTCCAAGGTCGAGTCATGCTACGTCAAGAACCTCTTCTTGAATAGATTTTTAATATATGATACCAAAAACTAAATAAGAAAGCGTGAACTAACACATGCAATGGTCAAGATTCATGTTAAACTATGAAATAAAGAACAACATGCCATGCACAACAATAACCAGCAAGCATATACATTAGTATTGCATATCTCTGAGATAATAGACAATACACAACAAAAATAATTATGTATAAGCAAAGAAACATCATGACATAGAGCACTTATCTTTAACAAAAAAAATCACCAATTGGCTGCAGAACAAGGACGTTCCACCCAACCTTAGACACTGTCATTGCAAGTTTCAACAATAGGTCACCCTCGAGCCAGGGATATGAATCCACAAGGAAAAGTTCCAAGATGACACTCAAATTCCTAAACCAGTCAGTACTCAAGCTCTTAAGGTTTCTCAACATACAACAATCCAAAGTTCACCATCTTTGTTCTCCCATCCTGCACAACCCAAGAGATCGAACCCCCTTCATTGCTACACAGTCTCTCGGGCTATCCACCTCCTTCTAGGGATCCAATGCAATTGATCAAGAATCTCAATGTTAGAACTCTCTAGGACTCCCAACTATGGAAAGGTTGATCATATTGCTAATGCATCCATGCATTTTGGCATCAATCCATCACTAGAATGATAAAAAATTACTTACAACCAATAAAAAACGGCTCTTCACTTCCTTTGATTCATTTCCCATGCCCAGAACAAGAGTAAGAATGAATGAGGAACCACAAAAATGAATGAGTGATTAACTGAACCACTGAACAACTGAACAATTGATTAACCCCTAGACAATCAAGTATAGGGATTTTGTATCCAGGCAAGCCAAGGCTACTGTGACCTCCCCAAGAGAATCGTGCACCCCCTCATATGCCCCCCAACACAACCATGGGTGATAATTAATTAAACAAGGTGTAAAGGTCCCCCTCTCCGGTGGAATTATAGCCCCCTATAACTCTTGTCCTTGCAACCAATGATGTACTTTATTAGTAATAATAATCAAAGTATTACAATTCCTAAACACTCCGACCTCTTTTAATTGTTCCAACATTCCACAGTTTCATCAATTAAACAAAATACATTATTAATTCAAAAACTTAAAACTGAAATATTACATAAAAATATATTTGTTTGAAATATTTAACATTTTCAGATTTCTGATTTTCATCTAGAATTTCAGATTTACGTATTCAACTATGTTTTATCCAATTTCAATTCTATTTCAATTAGCGAGTTCTTATATTCTATTCCAATTAGTGAGTTCTTATTTCAAATCACAAGAGTGAATTTCTAGCCGGTTTATTATAGTTGGGCAGGCCCATAACATAGAATACTTATCTTCTCTTGTCGTATCTCCTATCTACTATGGTGTCCAAGTTGGATCCCGACGTTATTCGCTCTATCTTATGGCTAGTGTTCTACTTTGTGTAATGATTTAATCCAGCAAGCATTTAATAGGTTCATAAAATCTTATGTAATAGTTTCATAAAATCTTGCCTAGTTGAAGCTGTACAAATTCTAAACCTTGGATTAAATTATTGTAGTTATATAAAGTTTTAATCCCTTAACCTTTAAGCCAAAGTTAGCTTGAAGTTTATAAGGATCCAAAATTTCTACTGTAAGTTTATACAATTTGCAAAAATCAATTAATCAATGTGAAGTTCAGGAAAACTGATTTCCCGTCATTCAAAGCAAGATTGCAAAATCAGTTGGTCACTGTGAAGTTCTGGAAAACTGATTTTCCGTCATTCAAAGCAAGATTACAGAGTTTACTTATGAACAGAAACATAGTTCAAAAGTAATTTATACAAGAAGTGGAATTCCAAATGGGGGAATTTTTATCAGAACTACTATTATGGTGAAGGTAAATAGATCATCCCTGTAGATTAGAGACACAACAGCAATTTACTTTAAAAAATAATTTCAATCAGTGAAATCTCAATGCATCTACTTCCTTGAAAAAAAAATCTATAATGAACAGACTCTAGTAAAAATAACCATAGTGCAAATTAAGAACCAAATAATTGTTTCAGACAGTGGCCAGGTGGTAAAGACAATTTGTATGTTCCAGTATTGGGATGTGTAGTGTACGTAGTTCACAGACAGACTCTGCATTGTGTAATTTTAAGTGCCACCACCAAGCAACATGATGCACATTGATCAGACATAACGAATAGGGCTCTCTGCAAATAGCAGATGAGAAAGATTACATGATTTCTTTGTCAACTGCAAAGCAAGGGAGAGAAGTAAATTTGACAATATTGAGATCTTCAAGACCAAAATATGATGATATCCTTTAAATAGTGAACTGTAAATTTCCAGAGCAGGGATAATCTTTTACATAACCGAAGAAAACAGGTAAAAAAACATTAAGATCAGGCAATGAAATACATGGGATTGGGCAGCTTAAAGGTTCTGTCTCCAAAAGAATATCCAGACAAATCAGTCCACTGATCGCCCGAGTTCCCTCGGATCCTAAACCCGTCTTTCTCAATCTTCAATCTTCTCTCTGATTTATAAAGAACATCAGACGTCTCATATTCATCAGCCCCCCTGCAACATAAATTCCCCATAAATTCACCCTCCAAAACATCAAATAAACCACACTGGTGTTCCCATAATTTTTTTTAGATGCATTACCCTTAACAATAACCCACAAACCCATTAAACAAAACGATGGATACTCCGATCACCTCAACCCTGGTCAGTCAAGTAAGGCCCTAGTGGGTTGCAGGGTTGATCCTGCCTGGGGTTTCTTAAGGTTTTTCCTGTGTGTTACTTGGTATTACTCATCAAAATGCCTGGGATTTCTTAAGGTTTTTCCTGTGTGTTACTTGGTATTACTCATCAAAATGCACCCACCAGAGTATCAAACAAAACAAATGGGTGGTTTGGTTGGTATTTATTACCCATAACTTAAAAAAAGGACAAAAGGGCTCAAATTACCATAATGTGAGTTATTCTCATCAAAATTATGTCATAGAAAAATATCAAACGAATCACAGGAGTCATGGCTATGCACTGCCTATCAAAATTTAACAAAATTCACAGACAAACATTTAAAAGAAACGAAGGTAGTCACACAGTGATCACCTCAAAAAAGCGCCTCAGTGGCATTCCTCTCGTAGTCGTACCTTCCCGTCAAGAGAAAGATCTTGAACCCCAGTTGAAGCAGACGGGCGTACAATCCAGGCTTTGCAGTTAAGTTGGGGATCTTGCGGGTGCTGTTTGAGCTCCCATGCTGTGGAATCCTCTGAAATCCAGCCAGAGTAATCGAATACTTTCGGGCTGTTGGCTGTTGTTGAGCGGAGGTCGCAAGAGAAGAGGAGGAACACAAGCAGGAGGAGGTTGTGATGGTTGAGAGAAAGCGAAGCCATGAGGAGGTTGTGATGGTTGAGAGAAAGCGAAGCCATGGAGAGAATGAGAAGTGGCCTGGCAGTAGGGAGAGATGTTGGTATTCCAAATAATAAAATAATGTGGCTATAATATGTATTTTAACGGTCTTGTAGTGCAGGAAGTCTTATATTTTAAGGTATATATTGTTTCACCTAAAATATCTTAACGGTCTTGCACTGAGAATCACAGGAAGCCTTATATTATTGTTTCACTTAAAACTTTATTTTAATTAATCAATAAACATGAGTGTTTTTTAATTGATTTGGATAAGGAAGGGCATTATCACTTGAGTAGGGATGGAATTTTAAATTTATCGTGAAATTTTGATGACGAATATTTGTTTTTTTATGCTGGTCATTTAATCATTTTATGTTTTACTTTAAATTTATGAGTGTCAATTTGTCTTGTGTTGTTATATGTAAATTTGAATAGGTCATTGAATGGATACACAATTAACTATTAACATTTTATGTAAACTAGGAGTTTGAAACTAATTAAATTTTGTTTATTGTTATATTTAATCCTCCAACAAACCTTTTCCCAACTCCTTTTTAATGCGAGGCCCCTAGGTAGGTGACACACTATAGTAAACTAGACACCTAAATTTATGACAGGTACACTATGAAGTGGAACGTTCAACTCGTGTAGATTTTGTATCCATGTGTCAAATACTTCTAAAAACAAAACAAAAAAACATCTTGTAAGATGTCAAATTCCAAACCCTATAGTGAATATCAAGATAAAATATATTTTGATTCATTTTAAAATTTATTTGAATTAATTAATAAAATATGAATATTTTTTACTTAATTTGTTATTTGTTTTATGACTAGCGCAGCCTCTAAATCGCGGCTGAAAAACGCCGAAAGATATTGAATGGCTTCTGAGAGCAGGGACCATTTGAATGACGGGTGGCGTGGGTGGAGGATACGTCTTCCGGGATTGGCATTGATTGAGTGAACTGATTTTATTTTGAAAATAATCGTCTTCTGATGGGGCTGGCCGGGAAGGGAAGGTAAGGTGCGGCCAATTTTCCACGGGGTCATAAGCATCCGCCTGTGTTTAAAAATGACGGCGCACTGTAAAACTTTTTACATCCATGCGCAGCAATTTACATCCACGTGTTGATACGTATTTGCTCAGTTTCTTAATCGCTATTGTTATTTGTTAATTACTGAACGTGGCAATCTGGTGATGAGCAAGTAATTTTTTAATTTGATTTAGTAAATGTGAAAAAGTAATCACGTAAACGGAC